>CM061533.1:220319941-220394187 GCA_030545055.2 Neoaliturus tenellus
CTCCGTTTGCCCAGCACCGATACACAAAATGTGCCGGACGTGCTGGGGGTCGCACCGTGGCAATGCAGAGTCCGATCCCTCCATCCATGCCGCACTCCCTGACTAAGGTCCGAAGCGGCTGGCTTCTGACGACACACTGGAGGAGACCATCGGCAGTGCGAGGCACACATCAGTCCCTGCAACACAACAGGGACACTCCCAGGACCCCCCAGCATGCGCCGGTCGAAAGAAGGTGGAAAGACACCCTTGATTCGGGGTCGAAAACAAGAGGGTGAGCAAGGTTAGCTCAGGAAAGAATAAAGACGGTGAGCTAAGACCTGAAAGATGAGAAGAAAGGCCCTAGCTCGGGAAGAACTGTGAGGAGGGTCTCACAGCTTGGCTCAGGTACCCCGGGGTCGCCAAGAAACACCCGTACAGTGGAAAGCCCACTGCCCCTGAGGGTAATGTTTTTTTAGTAGATAATTATATTAAGTAATTATTGAAGTTTATTATCTCTGACAATGTTTTATTTTTTTGGCTTGAAATTCTGTACTCATATTAAAATTTCATGAGAGATTGTAAGCAATCTGCCAATTTTAAAAATCCTTCAGATCCTTAGGGCTACAACCTTGCAGATTGAAATGTTCTTCATATTTATATGATTACTTAAACAGACTTACACGTTGAGATAGTTCAAAAAGTTAACAACAAGTGTGTGGGTTGTTCATAACACATAGATCGTGACGGGGGCTAAGGATAAAGTGCTCAGCGGTGTAATGAGAAATAAGTGAAAGTTTAGAACAAGCTCACCCATATGTTAATAATTAATATAAAAGTCGCATTTCTTTCACGTATACTTAGCAAAGCACAGGATTTACCGAGTGATCAGAAAGTCTATAAACGAGTTTTTTATTAGGAAATAATGACCACTGGAACCTGAAATGAAATGAAATGAAAAATGTCTTAATTTTGGAGGCAAAGACAGGACTAACAAGTCCTCTCCACCACTTAACCTCTTGAACTTGAACCTGGAGTGTAGAGTTCATAAAATACTATTTTCACTATAAATCACCTGTTTTCAATATATGTTTATGTATTTGCGAAAATTTATCATTACATTTTTACTACGTAATGAGAATGTTAACAACCAAAAGTAATGTTTACCATCTTAATTTTATTTTACCAATATAGAAAACAAACAAACCTATGTTAATTTTTCTTAAACTGAAATGGAAGTATGGTCTTAGCCTAAAAATGTTATTATTTTTATAATATTTGTATTATGTTTGTTGTTTTATTATTTGATTTTAACAAAGAAATATTCTGTCTGTTTAAAAAAAAAAATGAAATAAAAAGTAATCTTTGTAGTGTAGGGAAAAGTATCGTTAAAACACGAGCGAAAGTGGTTTGCATATTCTCGACTATATTTGAAGTGCTCGATGAATCTTGCACTTCAAACTTATGGTCTCGAACATACAATGACCCACTTTCGACTCATGTTTTGAAATGCACTATTATACACATTCCTTCGATTTGGAATCTTCCCTTTACGGCTCACGAGTAAACATGGTTTAATATTCACATTAAATTCTTGTTTCGTAGAGAACATAAAGTTGACATGACGTTTGAAATGACACACACTAATGAAGTTTTTCATTTGGGGAAGTCCCTTAGAGGAAGTACAAGTAGTTCATAAAACTTTCTTGAGCTTCGTCATGCCATATATAATTTTAAAGGATGTCCTGCATGAGCCTGTGACGTGTACTACATGCATGCAGTCATCACTGCAGAACATTAGGCTACAAGTGGTAGATATTCAAGGTAGGCCGCACACTATTTCAGGTCGATAAATTTATAGATTTAAGAGAGATTTTATTTTTTAAATATACCTATTGGTGACCTAGGAAAGCTTGGTATTTGTTTAGCATTTAACAACTATTTTACATTGCTTTTGATTTATTTGTAATGATTTTTTATAATTAAAATTATTTTTACATTTTTTATTTAATTTTAATTTATTTATTTTTGTATTGCTATATTGTTGCTAACATTAATTTAAATTTATTTATGAAAATAATTAAATCATCAAGAATGATTGAGGTATCTTTGTTAGTCTGGGGTAAAAAAAGCAAATAACACCATGGAGTAACATGTGTATTTGATAGAGAATCAAACATAATTTTTTATCTCTCAAATTGATAAATAGTTTTAAACATCTTATTTCAAAACTTTTTCCACCAGGGTGCTTATTTAAAGTGTAGCAGCGACATCAAAAGTGTAATTCTCATACGCTTCTTTAAAAACTGGTACATCCTCTCAGAATATCTGAAGTTTAAGTGCTCCATATCACAGCTTATCATTACTAGACCATCTCAGTCATATAAATATTCGTTCGCGTCACAACTAGTAATGCTAAGCTGTGGCATAGGAAGAAGTGACAGTTTGTTTTGTTTACAACTCCTTGCTGTATTGGTAACACTGTCGGCACTACCTCCACTCCTCGTCACTATGCTACAAGATGATAACGGACGCGAGTCAGGGACTTAGAGCCTGAAGAATCGATGGTAAATGGGGGTTTAATTGGCCAGCCTACTTACAAAGCTTGGCCTGTAAATAATAATAATAATAAAGTCCCACTGGACTTTAAATTACTTTAGGGCCACCAGGGTTGAAATTTGATGGACGACTCTCTTTGCTCATAGGTACTCACCAAGAAAAGGGTTTAAAAATATAGTTTTTAAGCTCTTTAGGGCTCCGCCCCACTAGACATCAAAATTACTTTAGGGCCTTCGGGGTTGAAATTTTATGGGCAATTCTCTTTACTCATAGGTACTCACCAAGAAACGGTTTTGAAAATATAGTTTCTTAAGCACTTAAGGGCTCCGGCCCTCTGGACTTCAAAATTGATTTAGGGCCTAAGGGGTTGAAATTTGATGGACTATTTTCTTTACTCATAGGTACTCACCAAGAAACGGTTATGCAAATATTGTTTTTGAAGCTTTTTAGGGCTCCGCGCCAATAGACTTCCAAACTACTCGTACTTTAATGCCAACTGGGTTGAAATTTGATATACGATTCTCTTTGTTCGTAGCTGCTTACTATGGAATGGTTTTGCAAATATATTTTTTTAAGCACTTAAGGGCTCCGCCCCACTAGAATTCAAAATTACTTTAAGGCCTCCTGGATTGAAATTTGACAAGGACGTGCCTCTTTGCTCATAGGTACTCACCAAGAAACGGTTTTGCAAATATAGTTTTTGAAGCACTTTACTGCTCTGCCCCACTGGACTTGAAAATTATATATTGTCTCCGGGGTTGGAATTTGACATGGTTGTGCTTTTTTCTCATAGGTGCTCTTGCATTTGCAATTACGATCAATAAGGTACAAGGGCAATCTTTGACTATTCCGGGTTTAGATTTGGAAAATGCATGTTTTTTGCATGGCCAGTTATACGCTGTGTGCTTACAAGTTGGTATGCCTGAAAATGTTTACATTTATACACTAAATCAAAAGACAAAAACTATTGTTTATCCTTTGGCCTTACAATAAAATTAATATACTTACTTTCCATTGATTTTTTTCCTATACTTAAAAAACAAAAAAAAAAAAAAAACTAATAAAATAGCTTTATTCCTGTAAACAACATAAATTGAGACCAGCAACGCGCGCCGGTCAACTCCTAGTACTGTAACAAGAAATATAAATGTCATCGTATTAAAGCGCCCCCGTGCCCCCAAATTCGTTAAAAGTCCCAATTTATTGTTGTCATTTAGTCACATATACAGGGTGAACAACTTAACTGTGCCGCCATTATTAAATATGGCGGCCAACTTTAAAATTTCTTATGGAACACCCTACATTTTATCTTGTTTTTGAAAATGTCATGTAATAGACGAAATAGTCTAATGCATGGTAATGTCGAGAGAAGGTAATGTGAACAATCTTTAAAAGAATAAAAACATTGTTGAAGATTGTCGTGGTCGTCTTGATGCAAAGACAACACGGCTCGCCTACACACATATTGGGCAGGACCGTCAACAATGGAACCATACGCCACTGTCCGTGCATACAGGAACAGTTAGTGCCTGGGACCGAGCTTTTGGTCAGTAAACCTAATTAAACAATTATTTGTATCAATATTAACAGTCGCAAACAATAAATAAAGCCAAGCCCAAAAATAATTGTTTTTATTCAAGGCGAGCTCACCTACCCCTCCCCCGAATGAAATTGTTTATCATATGATGAATTTGCAACACGTTGATTCAATTTATCGACAAACAAAGGATATCATGATTGTTGCTAATTCTCTTGTTTAAAATTAGCTCTTGATTGAGTGTATATCTAAGGTAATTACCATGTTAAAATGAATAATAAAAAAATTAATTTCGAGTAATGGTTGCTACTTTGGTGGAGGAACGAAACTAAATAACTTAAACAAAGTGGAAAACTTATAAGAGCTGGAAAAATACCAATGATCTATAAGTTCCTTTATGAAAAAAAAATTATTTTTGTTTTCAGAGTGAAAAAATGTGTATCAAGTGAAACATGACATATACAATATAGAGCTTTTTGCACATACAGTTTATATTTCTTTTATTATTATTCTGTTTTTGCAATATTTTTATAGATATTCTCATATCAATATAATGTGTAAATAAGTTTAAATTAAGAAATAAATTATTTAAATAAATAGTTTAAATTAAGAATTAAGTTTAATTTAACGTCATTGTCTTGTTACTATAAGTAGTTCCATCTGACTCATTAGCTTCGTGTAAGATGAAAACAAAGTTAATTCTTTGCCTCAAGTTAAGAATTCACATTGTTAAGTAGTAGAATATTTTGAAGAACAGCAAGACAATTTTGGACTTTTTGTGCCAAAGAAATTTGGTTATATCACAGGATAATAAAATAGCATAAAAAAGAAATTACTTTTCCTCTTTAAAACTATTACGAAATTTAATAGGGTCCGGGAATACAATGTATTTAAAATCACAATCCACACGTAACTGAAATGTTTGTATAAAATATTTATATATAGAGTTTATTTTCAACATAAATATTTCTCAAACGCTGGATCTAGACAAATAAATTTGATGGCATAAAAATATCTAAGTAAAGTTTTGTACGCTTCTAAATAGAATGAAGGGAATCTCATTTGTTATCTCTCAATTTGACAAATATTATTAAACAACATTTTAAAACCTTTTTCACCAGAGTGCTTATTTAAAGTGTAGCAGTTACATACTCCTTCTCAGAATGTCTCATGTAGGCTATAAGCGTTCCATATCACAGTTTACCGTTACTAGATGGGCATTCTCAGTCAAGTCTACTACCAACACCAAACCGCGGACTCGGAAGAAGGGACGGTTTGATTTATGCACAACACTTTACATTTTGTTGTGTTGGTAACACTGTCGGCACTACCCGCACTCCTCGTCACTATGCTCTACCATAAGATAATAACGGGAAAGATTAGAGGCCGATTAGAAAGATTAGAGCCCGTGAGGCTGAGAGAATATCATCACGACGTACACATATTTAATCGGCCAGCCTACTTACAAAGCTTAGCCTGCAAATAATTTAAGATTGAAAACGAAGGTTGATTAGCATAAATGAAATTCTTGTACAATATATACTACACGCATAATGTTCTTCAATGCGAGATATGATTTTCTTTAATTTTAATTATACTACAACTTTTTTTCTAAATATAAGTTATTTGTTATTAACGTATTAAAAATAGTTTTATTAAATAATTTGCAATTGTAAAAGTTATGAAACAATGATTTTGGCTTATTTTAAATCGCAAAATACATAATAATAATATAAACTGGTTTTTCGATTGCACCACAACCTCGCGGACAAATATAAATCTACAGTCGGTTAAGAAGATTGATTGACTTTATAGTCTAAAAAGGGTTAGTTGCCTAATTCACAAACAGGTAGCTCTATCATCTGCATTATAATTGCATTGGAAAGAAAACCCAATGAAAATCTGTCAACTCTGTAAACGGCCTTATAGACAGCATGACGTCCCGTGGTGGCGTGACGCGGTGGAGCGTGACGACGGGGCGACCGTCACGGCCGGTCGGTGACGTGCGTGACGTAAGCGTCAACTCTGGCAACGGCCTTGTAGACGTCAGACCCCCGTGGTGGCGTGACGTAACGTGGTGGCGTGACGTCACGTGGTGGCGTGACGCGGTGGAGCGTGACGACGGGGCGACCGTCTCGGCCGGTCGGTGACGTGCGTGACGTTAGCGTCAACTCTAGCAACGGCCTTGTAGACGTCAGACCCTCGTGGTGGCGTGACGCGGTGGAGCGTGACGACGGGGCGACCGTCATGGCCGTTCGGTGACGTGCGTGACGTAAGCGTCAACTCTGGCAACGGCTTTGTAGACGTCAGACCCTCGTGGTGGGGTGACGCGGTGAAGCGTCACGACGGGGCGACCGTCACGGCCGGTCGGTGACGTGCGTGACGTAATCGTCAACTCTGGCAACGACCTTGTAGACGTCAGACCCTCGTGGTGGCGTGACGTCACTTGGTGGCGTGACGCGGTGGAGCGTGACGACGATGCGGCCGTCACGGCCGGTCGGTGACGTGCGTGACGTAAGCGTCAACTCTGGCAACGGCTTTGTAGACGTCAGACCCTCGTGGTGGCGTGACGCGGTGGAGCGTGACGACGGGGCGACCATCACGGCCGGTCGGTGACGTGCGTGACGTAAGCGTCAACTCTGGCAACGGCTTTGTAGACGTCAGACCCTCGTGGTGGCGTGACGCGGTGAAGCGTCACGACGGGGCGACCGTCACGGCCGGTCGGTGACTTGCGTGACGTAAGCGTCAACTCTGGCAACGACCTTGTAGACGTCAGACCCTCGTGGTGGCGTGACGTCACGTGGTGGCGTGACGTCACGTGGTGGCGTGACGTCACGTGGTGGCGTGACGCGGTGGAGCGTGACGACGGGGCGACCGTCACGGCCGGTCGGTAACGTGCGTGACGTAAGCGTCAACTCTGGCAACGACCTTGTAGACGTCAGACCCTCGTGAACGCGTGACGTCACGTGGTGGTGTGACGCGGTGGAGCGTGACGACGGGGCGACCGTCACGGCCGGTAGGTGACGTGCGTGACGTAAGCGTCAACTCTGGCAACGACCTTGTAGACGTCAGACCCCCGTGAACGCGTGACGTCACGTGGTGGTGTGACGCGGTGGAGCGTGACGACGGGGCGACCGTCACGGCCGGTCGGTGACATGCGTGACGTAAGCGTCAACTCTGGCAACGGCCTTGTAGACGTCAGACCCTCGTGAACGCGTGACGTCACGTGGTGGTGTGACGCTGTGGAGCGTGACGACGGGGCGACCGTCACGGCCGGTCGGTAACGTGCGTGACGTAAGCCTCAACTCTGGCAACGGCCTTGTAGACGTCAGACCCTCGTGGTGGCGTGACGCGGTGGAGCGTGATGACGGGGCGACCGTCACGGCCGGTCGGTGACGTGCGTGACGTAAGCGTCAACTCTGGCAACGGCCTTGTAGACGTCAGACCCTCGTGAAGGCGTGACGTCACGTGGTGGTGTGACGCTGTGGAGCGTGACGACGGGGCGACCGTCACGGCCGGTCGGTAACGTGCGTGACGTAAGCCTCAACTCTGGCAACGACCTTGTAGACGTCAGACCCTCGTGGTGGCGTGACGCGGTGGAGCGTGACGACGGGGCGACCGTCACGGCCGGTCGGTGACGTGCGTGACGTAAGCCTCAACTCTGGCAACGGCCTTGTAGACGTCAGACCCTCGTGAACGCGTGACGTCACGTGGTGGTGTGACGCTGTGGAGCGTGACGACGGGGCGACCGTCACGGCCGGTCGGTGACGTGCGTGACGTAAGCCTCAGCTCTGGCAACGGCCTTGTAGACGTCAGAACCTCGTGGTGGCGTGACGCGGTGGAGCGTGACGACGGGGCGACCGTCATGGCCGGTCGGTGACGTGCGTGACGTAAGCGTCAACTCTGGCAACGGCTTTGTAGACGTCAGACCCTCGTGGTGGCGTGACGCGGGGAAGCGTCACGACGGGGCGACCGTCACGGCCGGTCGGTGACTTGCGTGACGTAAGCGTCAACTCTGGCAACGACCTTGTAGACGTCAGACCCTCGTGAACGCGTGACGTCACGTGGTGGTGTGACGCGGTGGAGCGTGACGACGGGGCGACCGTCACGGCCGGTCGGTGACATGCGTGACGTAAGCGTCAACTCTGGCAACGACCTTGTAGACGTCAGACTCTCGTGAACGCGTGACGTCACGTGGTGGTGTGACGCGTTGGAGCGTGACGACCGCGCGACCGTCACGGCCGGTCGGTGACATGCGTGACGTAAGCGTCAACTCTGGCAACGGCCTTGTAGACGTCAGACCCTCGTGAACGCGTGACGTCACGTGGTGGTGTGACGCTGTGGAGCGTGACGACGGGGCGACCGTCACGGCCGGTCGGTAACGTGCGTGACGTAAGCCTCAACTCTGGCAACGGCCTTGTAGACGTCAGACCCTCGTGGTGGCGTGACGCGGTGGAGCGTGACGACGGGGCGACCGTCACGGCCGGTCGGTGACGTGCGTGACGTAAGCGTCAACTCTGGCAACGGCCTTGTAGACGTCAGACCCTCGTGGTGGCGTGACGCGGATGAGCGTGACGACGGGGCGACCGTCACGGCCGGTCGGTAACGTGCGTGACGTAAGCCACAATTCTGGCAACGACCTTGTAGACGTCAGACCCTCGTGGTGGCGTGACGCGGTGGAGCGTGACGACGGGGCGACCGTCACGGCCGGTCGGTGGCGTGCGTGACGTAAGCCTCAACTCTGGCAACGGCCTTGTAGACGTCAGACCCTCGTGGTGGCGTGACGCGGTGGAGCGTGACGACGGGGCGACCGTCACGGCCGGTTGGTGACGTGCGTGACGTAAGCCTCAGCTCTGGCAACGGCTTTGTAGACGTCAGACCCTCGTGGTGGCCTGACGTCACGTGGTGGCGTGACGTCACGTGGTGGCGTGACGCGGTGGAGCGTGACGACGGGGCGACCGTCACGGCCGGTCATTGACGTGCGTGACGTTAGCGTCAACTCTGGCAACGGCCTTGTAGACGTCAGACCCTCGTGGTGGCGTGACGCGGTGAAGCGTCACGACGGGGCAACCGTCACGGCCGGTCGGTGACGTGCGTGACGTAATCGTCAACTCTGGCAACGACCTTGTAGACGTCAGACCCTCGTGGTGGCGTGACGTCACTTGGTGGCGTGACGCAGTGGAGCGTGACGACGGGGCGACCGTCACGGCCGGTCGGTGACGTGCGTGACGTAAGCGTCAACTCTGGCAACGGCTTTGTAGACGTCAGACCCTCGTGGTGGCGTGACGCGGTGGAGCGTGACGACGGGGCGACCGTCACGGCCGGTCGGTGACGTGCGTGACGTAAGCGTCAACTCTGGCAACGGCTTTGTAGACGTCAGACCCTCGTGGTGGCGTGACGCGGTGAAGCGTCACGACGGGGCGACCGTCACGGCCGGTCGGTGACGTGCGTGACGTAAGCGTCAACTCTGGCAACGACCTTGTAGACGTCAGACCCTCGTGAACGCGTGACGTCACGTGGTGGTGTGACGCGGTGGAGCGTGACGACGGGGCGACCGTCACGGCCGGTCGGTGACATGCGTGACGTAAGCGTCAACTCTGGCAACGGCCTTGTAGACGTCAGACCCTCGTGAACGCGTGACGTCACGTGGTGGTGTGACGCTGTGGAGCGTGACGACGGGGCGACCGTCACGGCCGGTTGGTAACGTGCGTGACGTAAGCCTCAACTCTGGCAACGGCCTTGTAGACGTCAGACCCTCGTGGTGGCGGGACGCGGTGGAGCGTGACGACGGGGCGACCGTCACGGCCGGTCGGTGACATGCGTGACGTAAGCGTCAACTCTGGCAACGGCCTTGTAGACGTCAGACCCTCGTGAACGCGTGACGTCACGTGGTGGTGTGACGCTGTGGAGCGTGACGACGGGGCGACCGTCACGGCCGGTCGGTAACGTGCGTGACGTAAGCGTCAACTCTGGCAACGGCCTTGTAGACGTCAGACCCTCGTGAAGGCGTGACGTCACGTGGTGGTGTGACGCTGTGGAGCGTGACGACGGGGCGACCGTCACGGCCGGTCGGTAACGTGCGTGACGTAAGCCTCAACTCTGGCAACGACCTTGTAGACGTCAGACCCTCGTGGTGGCGTGACGCGGTGGAGCGTGACGACGGGGCGACCGTCACGGCCGGTCGGTGACGTGCGTGACGTAAGCCTCAACTCTGGCAACGGCCTTGTAGACGTCAGACCCTCGTGAACGCGTGACGTCACGTGGTGGTGTGACGCTGTGGAGCGTGACGACGGGGCGACCGTCACGGCCGGTCGGTGACGTGCGTGACGTAAGCCTCAGCTCTGGCAACGGCCTTGTAGACGTCAGAACCTCGTGGTGGCGTGACGCGGTGGAGCGTGACGACGGGTGAAAGCCGTCATGGCCGGTCGGTGACGTGCGTGACGTAAGCGTCAACTCTGGCAACGGTTTTGTAGACGTCAGACCCTCGTGGTGGCGTGACGCGGTGAAGCGTCACGACGGGGCGACCGTCACGGCCGGTCGGTGACGTGCGTGACGTAATCGTCAACTCTGGCAACGACCTTGTAGACGTCAGACCCTCGTGGTGGCGTGACGTCACTTGGTGGCGTGACGCGGTGGAGCGTGACGACGGGGCGACCGTCACGGCCGGTCGGTGACGTGCGTGACGTAAGCGTCAACTCTGGCAACGGCTTTGTAGACGTCAGACCCTCGTGGTGGCGTGACGCGGGGAAGCGTCACGATGGGGCGACCGTCACGGCCGGTCGGTGACGTGCGTGACGTAAGCGTCAACTCTGGCAACGGCCTTGCCGGGTCGTCTGTGACGCGATGTAAACATCGCCATGGAGGTGGTGGAGGGGAAATGCAAAGCTTGCATCGTGTTTTTTTTTTTTTTTTTTTTTTTTTTTTTTTTTTTTTTTGGGTTAATTTGGATTTATTAATTATAACGCACGGCTATATCATAAATTATTCCTGAAAGGATAAAAGATCAATTAGTGATTGATTAATGATTGACACATACCTTTTCTCGTCATATATTCAAAGGTGGCTTGGAAAGCATTTTGTTTTGTGAGGAATATACATGTAGTAGAGTCATTTTTTTAAAACATTTTTCAATGAGTTAATTTATGAAGTTTTTTTAACTTTACACACTTGCTTGTATGACTGTCATAAAATTTTTCAATTATTTGTTCTACCAAACAGATTTTATTCCTTCTTCTTTCACAATATGTATTATCTTGATCAAGATAATTAATTCAAGAATTAAACTTAAAACAAACAAATTTAAAAATAACACAAATTTCTGCGAATCTAGTAGATTTGCTAATAACTTATATCAGGATTTTTTTAAAGTCATAAATTGAAAAATGGAAGGTTCTTCTCAGTCTCACATACAAGTTTAAAGTGTACCCGGGTGTCTTAAAAGTTATTCGCAATTACTATAATTTAACAGCTGCATATAATAAAATAATCTTCTAGGGATGTGTTTGTGTAAAAAGAGGAACTTTTGAGGTTTAAAAACTTTCAAAGACCTAACCCAAAATTGGGGTTATGAGGGTTAGTAAAAATTGTTAAACAGTAACCCCACATTTGTGTATCTAATTTAGATTATATTAATAATTTAAAGAGCTTATTATTCTTTGACATTTTTCTCTTTAAAAGCCTAAGTTACTGTTTAAAAAATTCGAATTTAACCTAAAAACTCCAATTTTTGGGTAGGGAGTTGAAAAGCTTGATACATTCAGTTTCCTCTTTTTGTCACAAAGACATCCCCAGAAGATGATTTTGTTATCTGCAGCTGTTAAAAAGTTGCAAGGGGTGATGTACTTTTGGGACTCCCGGTATATTTCATAATAATATCTAAAATAAAAGTAATGAAAACAAAAGGTGAAAAACTTTTCACAATAAAGATTTAGTTTACATATTATTTTATATTGACAACAGTAAGACACGGTTACTCCGTTTACCGACACGTCTAATGGTTCTGCTGTAACACAGAGTGCAGCACCGGAGATGATCTCTGTCGGTAATGCAGATTGTTTATTGTTATCTTTAGTTGAGAAATAACATAAGCAGAATAAAAATCTTGAAACATGTTATGAAATTTACAAATTTGTTTTGAACGATTTTTCAGAATTAAAGAAACCAAGTCATTAAATATAGCATTCTATCCATTTCCATAAAAACTAATGTATGTAATTTATTTGTATGGTTGTACTTCTAAAATTTTATGTTATGTACACCATAACTACAGGATCAATTGCCATGATATTTTGCACAACTGTTGTAGTTCATATATATGGACTACAAGAATATTGAATAATTTGAGACTGAACCAATAGCCTTGCAAGTTCCAACGATGTTATACGAGAAAATATTTGTCTGACAGATTTGTACACGAAAAGCTGGTTATAACTGGAATTGTGTAACAAGTATACACCACAATATAGGAGAACCTTAGCGGTGTTTTAAGTACATAGTACGCATTTCCCACAGGAGAAAATCTATTGTTGACTAACAAGTCCTAAAAACCAAGCATGGTTCAAATTTCTTTTACATATTTCATTAGAAAAAGAACTGTATATATAAAATGTATAAACAATATTTATAAAAGAAACCGAGTATTAAATAAAATGTATAATTTAAAGTTTTTTGAGTAGGGCCCAAGCAGGCCAGCAGTTACTGTTGAATTTTTGTTGAAAAAATGGAAATAAATTTGTGTTGTTTAATGATGTTTAACTATTGAAGCTCAGTCAGATGACCAGATTTGGCAATCAATGATCAGGTGGTTAGATTTGCTCTAGAACAAGGATCGTCACTGGCAAACAGCCAGTTAGGCCCACCTCATACACTCAATGGAATTAAAAACATTAAAAAATTCTTATAAAATACTTTATTTTTATTTTAAATAATCCTTTTTATGAGTTTGCAGCAACATCATACAGTTTTGAAAATGTATTGGTTTAGGCCGAACATAAAACATATACTTCTTAGAGTATGGTAAAATTTTTTTCATTACTCTACACACGAAAGTACTCTTTCTAAACGTAAAATGAGCTAAGAAAATAGGTTATTCCCGCTACTGCACGGCAAAATTACATAACGTTTACTTACGTGCGTATGTGGTGCACGGAAAGTAACCGTTATGGGATTTTGCGGTGCAGTCCGATCAGCTGTTGCATTAGGCCGATCAGCTGTTTCACAACGCTTAGTTTCGGTGCGTGTGTACCACGACATAAGCGCGGAAACTCAGCATTATGAGTTCGGTTTTTCTTGATACTAAGTTGAACAAACTTAGTACCAACTTTGTACCAACTTTGTACAAACTTTTTGTGTTCATATTCATGTTGTTTACAAGTTTTTCGATATCGTAATGAAAAATCATGTTCAATACTCGTCTCAAAAGTGCCATTGTGGGGCTCGATAGCCTTTTCCACGCTCGGCTTCGCCTCGCGCGTAAATGCAATCTCTCCCCGCAATGAGTCACTTTCGAGACTAGTAATGAAAACTACTATTCTCTTAGTGCACATAATATAGTCACAATAAAAAACCAAAAACTGAATTTTGATAAAGCTGAGTTTCTTTACAATAAATAATCTTCTTATCCTGGTAAGTTTTTTATATTGATTTTAAATGTTGATAACGGTATTAAAATGATTTTTAAGTAGATAGTTATATGAAGTAATTATTGAAGTTTATTATCTCTGACAATGTTTTATTTTTTGCCTTGAAATTCTGTACTCATATTAAAATTTCATGAGAGATTGTAAGCAATCTGTCAATTTTTAAAATCCTTCAGAGCCTTAGGGCTACAACCTTGCAGATTGAAATGTTCTTCATATTTATATGATTACTTAAACAGACTTACACGTTGAGATAGTTCAAAAAGTTAACAAAAGTTATGGGTTGTTCATAACACACAGATCGTGACGGGGGCTAAGGATAAAGTGCTCAGCGGCGTAATGAGAAATAAGTGAAAGTTTAGAACAAGCTCACCCATATGTTAATAATTCATATAAAAGTAGTATTTCTTTCACGTATACCTAGCAAAGCACAGGATTTACCTAGTGATCAGAAAGTCTAGAAACGGGTTTTTTATTAGGAAATATTGACCACTGGAACCTGAAATGAAATGAAATGAAATGAAAAATGTCTTTATTTTGGAGGCGAAGTTAGGACTAACAAGACCTCTCTACCACTTAACCTCTTGAACTTGAACCTGGAGTGTAGAGTTCATAAATATTACTATCACTGTGAAATCACCTGTTTTCAATATATGTTTATGTACCTGCGAAAATTTATTATTACATTTTTACTACGTAATGAGAATGTTAACAACCAAAAGTAATGTTTACCATCTTATTTTTATTTTACCAATATAGGAAACAGACAAACCTATGTTAATGTTTCTTAAGCTGAAATAGAAGTATGGTCTTAACCTAAAAATGTTATTATTTTTATAATATTTGTATTATGTTTGTTGTTTTATTATTTTATTTTAATAAATAAATATTCTGTCTGTTTGTAAAAATAATAATAATAATAAAATAAAAAATAATTCTTGTAGTGTAGCGAAAAGTATCGTTAAAACACGAACGAAAATGGTTTGCATATTCTCGAACATATTTGAAATGCTCGATGAATCTTGCACTTCAAACTTATGGTCTCGAACATTTAATGACCCACTTTCGACTCATGTTATGAAATGTACTATTATACACATTCCTTCGCCCCTTTGTTGACGGCTCACGAGTAAACATGGTTTAATATTCACATTAAATTAAAGGGCTTGAGTGATAGAGAACATGATGTTGACATGATGTTTCACGTGACACACACTAATGAAGTTTTTCATTTCAGGACGTCCCTTAGAGGAAGTACCTGTAGTTAATAAAACTTTCTTGTGCTTCGTCATGCCATATATAATTTTAAAGGATGTCCTGCATGAGCCTGTGACGTGTACTACATGCATGCAACCATCACTGCACAACATTAGGCTACAAGTGGCAGATATTCAAGGTAGGCCGCACACTATTTCAGGTCGCAAAATTTCTATAAATTTTGCGACCTGAAATAGTGTGCGGCCTACCTTGAATATCTACCACTTGTAGTCTAATGTTCTGCAGTGATGGTTGCATGCATGTAGTATTTTATAAAAAAAATAAAATCTCTTTTAAATCTAAAAACAAAATAAAAACAAAATCTCTTTTAAATCTATATTTAAAAGAGATTTTGTTTTTTAAAAATACCTATTGGTGACCTAGGAAAGCTTTGTATTTGTTTAGCATTTAACAACCATTTTACATTGCTTTTGATTTATTTGTAATGATTTTTGATAGTTAAAATTATTTTTAAATTTTTTATTTAATTTTAATTTATCTATTTTTGTATTACTATATTGTTGCTAACATTAATTTAAATTTATTTATGAAAATAATTAAATCCTCAAGAATGATTGAGGTATCTTTGTTATCTATTAAAACTCACCAAATTGATGAAGGCCTATAGATGTCAATATTTTCTTTTTCTTGAGACCGGTTTCAAATCAATTACGATTCATCATCAGTCTTAGCGCACATTAGTGGTTGTCAACAGTTAAAAATTTTTACAGTTCACATTTAAAATAAATAAACAAACACGAAACGAAGCACATTTAACACTTAACAAATTTACATTTAACATTCCCATGTTGACTCCCGCACATGTCATTTTTGGTCTGTACTGTACAAAACCTGTAGATCTACTAACCTATCCAACTATGGGTTCAAGAGTCAACTATTCTCCCTCTCTCTCTCACTCTCTCTTTCTCTCTCTATCAGCTGATAATCATTACTGTTTCTCCACCTTGCTATAGAGTTTAAAAGTCACTTTGTCTGAAAACTCATCCTTCTTATTTAACATGCTATTATTTGTATCTGATGAAAAATGTTTGTAAATAAAATATTCTTCCCAGACTTTTGCTTTGAATTTGTTATTGCATTTCTTGAGTACTTTTAAAGATTTAAAATCAATATTGTGATTAGGATGGGATTTTAAATGCTGAGCGACCTTTGAGGCTGGATTATTTTGATTTCGGGCTGTATGTTCTTTAAACCTGTCCTTAAACGACCTATTTGTGTATCAAATATATTTTTTATTGCATCCAACATTTTTGTCACATTCAATCAGATATACTCCTTTGCTCTTATCTTTACTACTTGGATCGGGTCTCTTATTGTTATCAACTGATAGGCTCTTATTTATTTTGTAACCTGGTTGAATGGAGTTCTTACGAAAAATGTTGCCTATGTTTTGAGAAAATTTATTTATGTAGCCAAATGGGACAAACTTTTTTCCCCCTCTCCTGTTCGCCTGTGGAAACATCTTCTTAAACCTACTTTTCCTGATTAAATTGTCTATTATGCTGGTCTGATACCCGTTATTCAGTGCTATCCGTTTGATTATATTTATTTCTTTAACATATTCTTGTGGTGATAAATTGTAGTTTAAAAGCCTATACACCATTGATCGAAATGCTGCTAATTTATATAAAAAAGATGGGCTAATTCCAAACTATATTAAAATTAACATTCACAATGACTCAGAATCGGCAAAGAAAACCTTGGCTCAGGCTAGGAAAATGTGGTTAAATAATGAGATAAAATCCTATATAGAAAATCTTCTATTTTAACAAGTAATATTAAATCTCTACAAGCAGAACTGAAGAAAACTTTTAATGGTTTAGAATATGAAAATATTAATAGGAAAATTGAGGCAGCTACTAATAGGAATAGGATGTCAAAGCTAAGAACAATAGAAAACAAGTTAAAAGCTCTCAAAGACAGACAAACAAATAAAGAGGTTGTGTCAGATGTACATGTGTTCTACCCCAGAGTGGTTAATCTAACTAATATATCATTTGATCAAAATGAAATGGAACTACTAGGAAAGTGGAATAAATATAATCCTCCATCCAATTCAAAGAATAATGAGGACATCAAAGACCTTATTATTGAGGCAGAAACTGCTATTTCCCTATAGATATAGATAAGGACAAACAAGATAGAATACGTTATGAAGTAGCGGGTAAAATAGAAAAAATAATTTCAAAATCAAAAAGACGAAACTTAAGGAGGAAAAGGTTAGAAAAGTTTTTAGCTGATAAAAATAACTGTAAGCAAATAGGCAAAAAACTTGACGACCAGAATGCCAGGTTAATGCAAGCAGATAAGTCTAACTCAGCAGTCATAATTACTGTTAAAGAATTGTATAAGAAAGTTAACAAATTTCTACAAGAAAATGGAGTTATTAAAATTGATGACAAAACCAAAGCATATAATGAAAATATTAAAAGATTATTGAATAACAATTGTGTTATAAATCCAAAGAAGAATAAATTTCTGTACAATGCCAAAGCCAACCCACCCAAATTTAAACCTTTGGTCAAAACCCATAAACCTGGTAATCCGATACGACCAGTGATAAACTCAATTAACTCACCCTCATATCACTTAGGCAAATATTTAAGTAATTTGATCAAAAACAGAGTAAACATGGAATCGAAAAATAGTTGTAAGAACTCAAAACACTTTATTGATGACTTCAAATCATTTAAAATTGCCAAAAATCAAACAATAATTACCATAGATATTGACAACATGTATGGAAATATTCCAAAGAACGAAGCACTGGAAGCTTTACAACAAAAGTTAGAAGGATCGAATAATTTTCTACCAGAGGAGATTGTAGATATAATGGCTATGGTACAGGAAATAACTGACCAAAATTATTTTCAATGGAAAGATGATTTTTATTATAACCCAAATGGCTTGCCCATGGGCGGACCTCTCTCAGGCCTATTAGCAGAATTATATGTTCAGAGATATGAAGAGACAAATATTTTGAATGAAAACAGCAATTTTTACAGGAAAATACATTTTTACCGCAGATACATTGATGATGCTTTTATAGTATTCACAGGTACTACTAGGCAGGCCAAGCTTATGCTGAATCACTTAAATAGTATACACCCAAAAATTAAGTTTAAAATGGAAATGGAGGAGAACAAGAGTATTAATTTTTTGGACATAAAGATTTCTCGCGCTTGTGATGACATCGAATTTGGAATTTATAGAAAGCCAACTCAGACAGACCTGGTCATTCCAAATGATTCCAACCACCCCCAGTCATATAAATTAGCAGCATTTCGATCAATGGTGTATAGGCTTTTAAACTACAATTTATCACCACAAGAATATGTTAAAGAAATAAATATAATCAAACGGATAGCACTGAATAACGGGTATCAGACCAGCATAATAGACAATTTAATCAGGAAAAGTAGGTTTAAGAAGATGTTTCCACAGGCGAACAGGAGAGGGGGAAAAAGTTTGTCCCATTTGGCTACATAAATAAATTTTCTCAAAACATAGGCAACATTTTTCGTAAGAACTCCATTCAACCAGGTTACAAAATAAATAAGAGCCTATCAGTTGATAACAATAAGAGACCCGATCCAAGTAGTAAAGATAAGAGCAAAGGAGTATATCTGATTGAATGTGACAAAAATGTTGGATGCAATAAAAAATATATTGGATACACAAATAGGTCGTTTAAGGACAGGTTTAAAGAACATACAGCCCGAAATCAAAATAATCCAGCCTCAAAGGTCGCTCAGCATTTAAAATCCCATCCTAATCACAATATTGATTTTAAATCTTTAAAAGTACTCAAGAAATGCAATAACAAATTCAAAGCAAAAGTCTGGGAAGAATATTTTATTTACAAACATTTTTCATCAGATACAAATAATAGCATGTTAAATAAGAAGGATGAGTTTTCAGACAAAGTGACTTTTAAACTCTATAGCAAGGTGGAGAAACAGTAATGATTATCAGCTGATAGAGAGAGAAAGAGAGAGTGAGAGAGAGAGGGAGAATAGTTGACTCTTGAACCCATAGTTGGATAGGTTAGTAGATCTACAGGTTTTGTACAGTACAGACCAAAAATGACATGTGCGGGAGTCAACATGGGAATGTTAAATGTAAATTTGTTAAGTGTTAAATGTGCTTCGTTTCGTGTTTGTTTATTTATTTTAAATGTGAACTGTAAAAATTTTTAACTGTTGACAACCACTAATGTGCGCTAAGACTGATGATGAATCGTAATTGATTTGAAACCGGTCTCAAGAAAAAGAAAATATTGACATCTATAGGCCTTCATCAATTTGGTGAGTTTTAATAGATAATTACAGGTGTCAAGGCTCAGCTACACTGTTGAATATCTTTGTTAGTCGTGTGGTAAAAAAAGCAAATAACACCATGGAGTAACATGTGTATTGGATAGAGAATCAAACATATTTTTTTTATCTCTCAATTTGATAAATAGTTTTAAACATCTTATTTAAAAACGTTTTTCACCAGGGTGCTTATTTAAAGTATAGCAGCGACATCAAAAGTATAATTCTCATACGATTCTTTAAAAACTGGTACATCCTCTCAGAATATCTGAAGTTTAAGTGCTCCATATCACAGCTTATCATTACTAGACCATCTCAGTCATATAAATATTCGTTCGCGTCTCAACTAGTAATGCTAAGCTGTGGCATAGGAAGAAGTGACAGTTTGGTTTGTTTACAACTCCTTGTGAATTGGTAACACTGTCGGCAACACCTTCACTCCTCGTCACTATGCCACAAGATGATAACGGAAGGTATTGGACGCAAGTCGGGAGCTTAGAGCCTGTAGAATCGGTGATAAATGGGGGTTTAATTGGCCAGCCTACTCACAAAGCATGGCCTGTAAATAATAAAACAAAGAATTGTTGCAGTAGAATAACGTTAGAAATTTCCTGTCCGATATATACCACACACATAATGTTCTTCAATGCGAGAAATGATTTGTTATTATTTTAATTGTACTACAAATTTTTTTCTAAATCTAAGTTATTAGTTAATAATGTATTTTAAATAATGTTATTAAAAATTTTCAATTGAAAAATTTGTGAAACAAACATTCTTGCTTATTTTAATTCGCTAAAAGCATGAATAATATTATAAAATGGGTTTTCGATCACAGCACAACCGCGCGGACAAATATAAAACTACGGTGGGTAAAGAAGATTGATTTATCTTATAGTTTAAACAGGGTTAGTTGTTTAATTCACCAAAAGGTAGCTCTAGCATTTGCAGTATAATTACCGTGGAAAGCAAAACCAATGAAAATCTAAAATATCCTACGAATTTTGTTTTAATTTATTTTCATTTTTATTAGACGATAATTTTTAATAAATATATAAATATCCATACTAAAGTAAAATATTTCCTTATTAGATTGTGTAGCAAGCGTCATGTTATTAATCAATATATATATATATATATATATATATATATATATATATATATATATATATGTTTGTGTGTGTGTGTGTGTGTGTGTGTGTGTGTGTGTGTGTGTGTGTGTGTGTGTGTGTGTGTGTGTGTGTGTGTGTGTTGCCTATAGACACTTAAACCGCTCAATAGATCGTAATGAAACTTTCAAGCATTATTATTATTAAGCAGTATTCAAGGATGGTTTGAGTGAAGTTTGATGCAAATCTGTAAAAAGGGCTTTGACCCAGAGGGCATACAATGGTGCAGTGTCAGGTTTTAGAAAAACCGAAATTACTTTAGAGCCACCAGGGTTGAAATTTGATGGACGACTCTCTTTGCTCATAGGTGGTCACTATGAAACTGTTTTTCAAATAAAATTTTTTAAGCACTTTAGGACTCCGCCTCACTGGGCATCAACATAACCTAGGACCTCCGGAGTTGAAATTTTATGGGCGATTCTCTTTACTCATAGGTACTCACCAAGAAACGGTTTTGAAAATATAGTTTCTTAAGCACTTTACGGTTCCGGCCCTCTGGACTTCAAAATTAATTGCTTTTGGGCCTCCGGGGTTGAAATTTGATGGACTATTTTCTTTACTCATAGGTACTCACCAAGAAACGGTTATGCAAATATTGTTTTTGAAGCTTTTTAGGGCTCCGCTCCAATGGACTTCCAAATTACTCGTACTTTAGGGCCAACTGAGTTGAAATTTGATATACGATTCTCTTTGTTCATAGCTGCTCACTATGGAATGGTTATGCAAATATAGTTTTTTTAGGCACTTTAGGGCTCCGCCCCACTGGAATTCAAAATTACTTTAAGGCCTCCTGGATTGAAATTTGACATGGACGTGCCTCTTTGTTCACAGGTACTCACCAAGAAACGTTTTTGCAAATATATTTTATAAAGCTCTTTAGGGCTCCGCCCCATTGGAATTAAAAATTACTTTAGGGCCACCGGGGTTGAAATTTTATGTACGATTCTCTTTGCTCATAGGTGCTCACTAAGATATGGTTTTGCAAATATAGTTTTTAAGCATCTTAGGGCTCCGCCCCACTGGACATCAAAATTACTTTAGGGCCTCCGGGGTTGACATTTGACATGGACCTGCCTCTTTGCTCATAGGTACTCACCAAGAAACGGTTTTGCAAATATAGTTTTTGAAGCTTTTTAGGGCTCCGCCCCACTGGACTTTAAAATTACTACAAGGCCATTGGGGCTAAAATTTGATGGATGATTCTTTTTGTTCATAGGTGCCTGATAAGAAACGGGTTTGCAAAATATAGTGTTTGTAATAAGTAGGGCTCCACCCCACGGGATATTAAAATTACTTTAATGCCACCAGGGTTGAAAATTGACATAGACGTTTCTCTTTGCTCATAGGTACTCACCAAGAAACAACTTTGAAAATATTGTTTTAAGCACTTTAGGGCTCCGCCCCACTGGATATTAAAATTACTTTAGGGCGGCCACCGGGGTTGACATTTGAAATGGACGTGTGTAAAATAGCTTTATTCCTGTAAACAACATAAATTGAGCGCAGCAACGCGCGCCGGGTAACTGCTAGTACTGTGACAATAAATATAAATGTCATCGTATGAAAGCACCCCCGTGCCCCCAATTTCGTTAAAAGTCCCAATTTATTGTTGGCACTTAGTCACATATACAGGGTGAACAACTTAACTGTGCCACTATTGGCATATCCTAAACCATGAGGTTTAGAGAAAATTTAAAGTGGGGAACATCACCTTTTTTAAGGCAATTAAAAATATGAATTTCTGTTTCTTGTAAAAGGCCGCCATTGTCCAATATGGCGGCCAACTTTAAAATTTCTTATGGAACACCCTACATTTTATCTTGTTTTTGAAAATGTCATGTAATAGGCGAAATAGTCTAATGCATGGTAATGTCGAGAGAAGGTAGTGTAAATAATCTCTAAAAGTATAAAAACATTGTTGAAGATTGTCTTGATGCAAAGACAACACGGCTCGCCTACACACATATTGGGGCAGGTCAGTCAACAATGGACCCATATGCCACTGTCCGTGCATACAGGAACAGTTAGTAACTGAGGCCGAGCATTTTCTCGGTAAACTTAAACAATTATTTTTAGTAATATTTACAGTCTCAGACAGTAAAAAATGTCAAGCCAAAAAGTTTCCATTGAAGACGAGTTTGTTCGCTCCAATCATTCAGGATCACAAGCTCGTTCGCTTCGCTCGCTTCCCTGAATGAAATTGTCTATCACATGATGAATTTGCAACACGTTGATTCAGTTTATCGACAAAAAGTGGATTTCATCATTGTTACTAATGTTTTGTTTAAAATTAGCCTTGTATTGTGTGAATTTCTGTGGTAATTATCATTTTAAAATGATTAATTACAAAATTATTTTTGAGTCATGGTTTGCTATGTTAGTGGAGAAGCGAAACAAATGAATTTAAACTACAGTAAAGGAACTTTCCCTGTATGAATATTTTTTTTAATTCACTGCATTACGATAAGTAGAAAAATTTCAAGGGCTGGGGAAAATATCAATGATCTAAGGGTTCTTTATGATATAAAATTTCATTTTCTGTCTTCAAGATGGTAAAACGTGTAGCAAGTGAAACATGATATATACAATGTAGAGCTTATTGGATATTCAGTTTATATTTCATTTATTATTATTCTGTTCTTAAAATATGCTCTTTGACATTCTTTTGTCAATATTAAGTGTGAAGTACTTTTTAAGTACAATAAAGTTTGGATATTTAGTATTTAAAATAATTTTTGTTTTCCACACAATTGTAAAATAAGAAATAAAAGTACTTTGAACTGCGATTTACTTTAGATAAGCCCATAAAAAAATTCTCTATTACTGTTAATACTCTTCTCCTCATTATTCTTAGGTACGGTATGAAAATTGCGAAAATTAGGTACATTATCTTGTTATTACAAGTAGTTCCAGTTGACTCATTAGCTTCGTGTAAGATTTAAACAAAGTTAATCGCTTGCCTTAAGTTAAGAATTTACATTATTAGATGTAAGTAGAATCGTTATTAAGAAAAAGCAAGACATTTTGGACTTTTTGTGCGAAAGATATTGATTATATCACAGGATGATAAAAAAAGCATATAAAAGAAATGATTTTTCCTCTTTAAAACTGTTAGGAAATTTATTAAGTTCCGGGAACACGTTGTATTTAAATCGCTATCGACATGTAAATGAAATGTTTTTTTGAAGTATTTAATTTAAGTATTTTTTAATGTTTAATTTTATAAGTTCCATATACGAGCCATACATAGAGTTTATTTTCAACATAAATATTTCTCAAAGATTGGATCTAGACTAATATGTTAGAGGACATACAAATTTCTCCAAGAACAAATTTGTACGCTTCTAAATAACTTGAAGGGAATCTCATTTTCCTTTCAGGAATTTACAAGTTCTACCATCTAGGAAAGTATAGTCATTGTTTTGTAAATCATCATGCTCATTGTTTTGTTTACATCAACATTTTTGTTTAAAATTTTTATTTCATTTGTGTAACAAAGCATTTTTGTTGTCTTGCGTGCGGCACATTAAAATAGATTGTTCGCAGGAACCATAACTTTCCTTTTGACGTTCAAGAAAACATCGTTCCGTCCTTAATTATTCCTTCTGTTTATCCTTCCCACAGTAGGGATTGTTCTGGGGTATTATGCTATTGGGTCATGAACCAAGAATACATACAATTTAAAACGATTTATTTCGATTCTCTATAAAATTTTTCTTCAATTTTCGTGAATTTTATTTTCAAGCACTTCATCAAAAGGGGACCTTTTAGTTTCTAATATCACAAGCAAAAGGGGACCTTTTACCTTCTAATATCACAAGCTAAAGTTATAAACTTTATTTAAATAATAGACTAATTTACCTGATAGTCGACAATCCAATTGCAACTATTGTAACTGGTTACAGCTGTTTCAAGGGCTGTGTCCCCATCTTCAGTTCAGACCAAAACAGTTCTTAAAGTCTTCCAATTACAATATTTACAATTGGATTGTCGTCTGACAGGTAAATTAATCTATTATTTATTCAAGGATTCAATCCGGAGGCTATTAAAATCAAAACGTTATTCGTTTTCAATGTTTGGTAGACCTTTAATTGGGGTTATAAAACAATATTATCGTTTCATGGCCTTATTACATTAGAGAGACGAAAAGTAAATGAGAAAACTAGAAAAATAGTAAACCATAAAGTAAAGATGGTTTCGATATACGAACTTAAACATTTATTCCGATTTCAATAAATCCCAGTAGTTTAAGCAAGTTTTGCCTCATCACCGTAAAATCGTGCAGTGCCTTCAATGCTCAACACGCAATATTGGTGCAGCGTCCACTTGACGTGCGTCGGATACATTGAAGGTGAGAGGGTGTGTGGAACCTATAATCAAATGAAAGCCCAGACCGTAAAATGTTTATTTAAAAAGTGACTTTAGCAAAAAATAAATAAATAAATAATATATATATTCAAAACAGTAATATTTCTTATCAATTATTGGTTGGAAATAGTTGAGACTAGAGATCACCACTGCTTGACACTCGACCAAATTTCAGTTTCTTCGACTCATTTAGTAAAAAAAATTACTACAAAAACTTTATTGTCCTGTTGTTATAGCATTTTTTACTACATCAGACGTCTAACGATAAGTGACTTGTTTATAAAAAATTACCATATTATAACATAAATTTAGAACATAAAATCTTTGTAATATTTTATACTGAAAACATAATTTATAACTTCGGTCTCCAAGTGTGCTTGATTCCTAACTTAAGTGTCATAATTCACCAAATGAATAATGACTCTATGCAATGAAAATGCACTATGTCATGAAATTTTCAATAAATAATGCTTTATAGTCTTTTCCAAGAATCCATACAGTTAGTTATATTCCTTGTCTACCCCCTTCCCTCACTTACTTTTTAATCTGACGCAATGGATTGTTATCATTTAAAATAAGCTGAGAACATACAACTTAACAACTTACATTCTATTTTTTAACTAAATTAACTACTCGAATATGTTTTTGACACCTCAGCCGATTATTACAGAGAAATTGGTGAAAATTGAAAAATAATTCATAGATAGCAATATATTTGTTGAAAAATATATTGCTGATTAAATATGTTGAGACAGTTGAAAAATTTCATCCGGACGAATATTATTCATATTTTCAATGAAAAATAAGTAGGATGGCAAAAATTTACATATAAAATCACTATTTTTAAATATTAAATGTATATTAGTATTTGTGACGTTTATTATATCGGCCGATGTTCAAATTTTATGAGAGATTTTAAGCAATTTGCATATTCTTTAATTATTCAGAGCCTTAGTGTATTATCCTTGCAGATTGCAATTTTCTTCATCGCTATATTTATAAGATATATGATGACTTAAACGGACTTACACATTGAGATAGTTCAACCAGTTTACAATTGTATTTGATGCTCATAACACATAGATTGTGAAGGGGCCTAAGGGTAAAGTGTTCAATGGTGTAATGAGAAATGAGAGAACGTACTCATCATCACTATTTGTTCAACCTCAAGATGATAATGGAAGAAAAAGATGCGAGTCGCGGACGTACAATTCATCGTATCGAAGAAATTGATGATTCAATGGGCCAGCCTACTTACTAAGCATGGCCTGTAAATAATTGCTTAATGATGCTAAAGAAATTATTTCCAAAATCGACAATGAAATTTCCCGTTAAATATACCACACACATGATGTTCTTCAATGCGAGAACTGATTTTCTTTAATTTTAATTATACTACAACTTTTTTCTAAATATAAGTTATTTTTAACTAACGTATTTAAAATAGTTTTATTGAAAAAATCGCAATTGAAAAAATAGTGAAACAATCATTTTTTATTATTTTAATTTGCTAAATACATGAATAATAATATTAACGGGTTTTTCGATCGCAGCATAACCTGTCGGACAACAATAAAACTACGGTCGGTAAAGAAGATTGCTTTACCCTATCGTCTAAACAGGGTTAGTTGTTTAATTCACCAACAGGTAGCTCTGGCATCTGCAGTATAATTACCTTAGAAAGCAAAACCAATAAAATTCTAAAATAACTTATATATTTTATTTTTAGCTACTACCATTTTTAATAGACGATAATTATTGATAAATATATAAATATCTTTCCTGCCGTAAAATTATTCAATTGTTACGATGTGTAGCAAGCGCCATGTTATGAATAACAATAAATAATTAATTGTCATCGTACGAAAGCGCCCACTTAGAGTTGGCCCCGAATTCGTTTAAAGTCCAAATTTATTGTTTTCAAATTAGTCATAGATATAACTAGTGAAGTTGTAACTTTGAATGCCAGAGCTCAAAGTACTGGATTTCATAAAACTTAGTGATGAAAATATCCTTTATTCGATGTATATTTAAAGTAAGAAAGCAATAATAAAAATGCTTTTAAATGTCACAACAATTTCAAATTTTAAATTTAATTGTTACTTTAAAGTAATTGAACAGACTGTGTTTTAGAATGGTAATAGAATTGTTGAGGGGCAGGAATGACGTCTACTTCCAGTACCGGTATCATTATCAAGTCAGAAACAAAATCACGAAACAACCCGTGATTTGTTTTGCTGTGGATTTATGAGAGTCATAGGTCTTATTCATAAATAATCAGCATTAATACAAGGCTTGACGCAATGTCATATATTGTTTTTGCTAGTGATTTATAAGTCTTATAATTTTAACTCTATCTGTAGGTATTTTTAGAATTAATGTAATGCTTCTTAGGGTTTTGGTTTATACAAATTAGAATACGGCCTTGAAATATTTTAGGACAGCAAAATATTGTATGATGCACGGTAGTGAATGTAATACTAATCTGTAATTTACGTCATCAATATGATATGAT
This sequence comes from Neoaliturus tenellus, assembly GCA_030545055.2. Taxonomy (NCBI): domain Eukaryota; kingdom Metazoa; phylum Arthropoda; class Insecta; order Hemiptera; family Cicadellidae; genus Neoaliturus; species Neoaliturus tenellus. Next base: position 220,347,298 of record CM061533.1, read on the forward strand.
TTTTTTATATACAAGCCTATTTTATAAAAACAATTGTATATTAAATAGATAAAAATTAAATTTTTTAATTAATTTTAATTAAAACGGTCAGTAGATTAGTATCAAATATCTTAATGATTTTAATCTGAAATCGTATTGAATCCTATATAACAGCTCTCCAATAATTTAGTCAGTAGATTGTTTTATAAGTTTTACATTGAAAACTTAAAGTTAAGTTACCGGGTGAGTTATCCGTTATGTACTTCGACAACAACCTGTTTTCTCTCAGCCGTTTCAAGCAAGGCGGAGCGGCCTGTTTACTTACAACGCCTGCAATGCCGACCTAGATCACTTCAACACATGCAATTCCAGACCAAAATATTGGCTTATTAACAGTTTTTTTGTCTGCGGTGTAGGTGTAACTGTTTTTTGTGTTCCGGATATAATAGATTTTAAATATGGATACCGATATTTTAATTTTTTTTTTTTTGTGAAAAAAAGTGATTATAATAAAATGTTTTTAAGAACAATAAAATATGCAGCAAAAAGTTATAAGGATCGTTTAACAACTAGCGCTTTACATTCCAGAAGCAATAAAAAGACGAGACACCACACAGACGTTTACCAGAGCTTTTGCTCTTTGTTTTTTATGAGCTCAACTCGTGTTTTGCTAATTTACAGGCAATTTGCATACAAACTGTTCTGCATAACAAAGTCAGCTCGCCTTTACACCTACTACAGCGTGTCTTGTACTAATCAGTCAAAATGCAACATTGCTTACAGAGAGAGTTTTGTCTAAAAACATGGTACGCTTGATGAACTAGTCTAGTCCATGGTAATGTCGAGAGAAGGTAGTGTAAATAATCTTTGAAGGCATAAAACTTGTTGAAGTTTGCCGTGGTCGTCTTGATGCAAAGACAACACGGCTCGCCTACACACATATTGGGGCAGGTCAGTCAACAATGGAACCGTACGCCACTGCCCATGCATACAAGAACAGTACATGGGGCCGAGCTTTTGGTCAAAACTTAATCAGACAATTATTTGTATCAATAGTAGAATCGCAGACAGTCGAAAATTCCAATCCAAGCACAAAAAGGCTTGTTTATATTAAAGGCGAGCTCACCCCCCTTCTTCCCCCCTGAATGAAATTGGTTGTCACATGATGAATTCGCAACACGTTGATTCAATTTATCGACATACAAAGGATATGATGAGTTGTCGTTTAGTCATAGATATATCTAATTACGTTATAATTTGGATGCCAGAGCTCAAAGTTCACGATTTCATACAACTTTAGTGTTATTTTTTTACCTTGTATTGTAGTAATAATAAATAAATAATAAAAAGGCCTACACAAGGCCTACCTTAGTGTTAATTTGGGGGGATACACATCACTAATAAGAAAATATCCTTGGAGATTAAAAGTAAAAAAGCAATTATAAAATTATTATTATCATAGTTTAACAGACTGTGAGTGTATCTTAAATGTATAAGTGAGACTAGAAGTAAAAGAATTGTCGTAAGGCGTTACGTCATCACGCATCTAAAACTTGGCGCAATGAAAAAAATGACAAAATATAGAATTATGATTGAATTTTAATTATATGTGTTTAAAGCTTCATTTTTGTAAGATTAATTATTTGTTCACTTGTATAGAACTCAGCGAATAAAATTGTTCAAATATGCTACGGATTTATCGCTAAAATAAATTAAATTAGCGAGATACAGGGTTATTATTGATTTCCCAGAATAGTAACACAAGAAACATATTTTTAGCTTTTCTCTTAAATCTGTTTAGCCAAGTTAAAATTTCAGAATACTAAATTGTTTGTTTGTTTACGCTTTTTTGAATGGTAGCAGTAAAAATTCATGAATTTTATAAATTGAGGTCCAAATATGCCAATCACTCATTTTTGACCCCTTTCAAACCTCATAAAACCCCATACCCATAACCCGACAATGCTGGTTCGCGAACTCATGAAAATAGACCTGATCTTACACCATCATACCAAATTTCATCAAAATCGGAGGTCCTTGTCAAAAGTTATCAGTACCACGTACACATAGGTTTTTTTTTTTTTTTTTTTTTTTTTTTGAGGGAGAGGCGGAAAAATGCATTACGCACACAGGTGGCCAGCCTGTAGTGTGGGGCTCCCTAAAAACGGGTTTACCCACTAAAAAACCTCCTCTAAAATATCCAAAATATAGGTAGAGCAATTCCCACCAATAAAACGCCATGCTAGGGCAGTGGCAGCATTGCCAACGCATTGGACAATTGCTCCACGGAGCAAAACAAGGGTCTCCCTGATGAAATGAACCAGAGGCCACGCAAGCATACGAATAAGACATCACTCCAACAATGCAGAGTGTCAAAGAACTTTCCAATAGAACACTATAAGAAATCAGATTATCTAAAGTAGGATCACTGGACTAAGGATCACGTTTTTGTTGAGTGTAAAATTTAAATTAACATGCTATTTAAATTAACATGCTTTAGTTAAGTCATTAAGTCCTAATGAGTTTGTTAGAAATATAGTGCCATCCCAAGTTAGCTATTGTTCAGATATGATACTAACTTACTGGGTGTCCCTTACCAACCATGCACCTCTTTTAAAATTGTAAGTTTTTACAAAAACAAATTGTGCCGTTGTAGTTAAACAAGTTTACGCTTTATCAATTGACACTGATTTCAATATACACGGTGGACCAGACGTAATTGTAAGACAACTTAAAATTTAATATTTTTAACCCTAATTCTATCAATTAAAAAAAAATAAGTAGATTTAAATTAATTTATTCTTTTAAGAAAAATGGGGAAAATTTCACTATCATTATATCTGAAACATTTGACATAAAACAGAACTTTGCAAGCATGAAAAAGTCTAAAAACCACATTAAAAATAATGTACCATCATAAAACATCAATTATCACAAGATTAGTTTTACTAAATTTTTGCAATTTCACTAAATTTCACTAAATTTACACTATTTCTAAAATATTTCTAAAATTTCAAAATTTTAAAATTTATGAAATTAATTAAAATTATTTTTAAAATTTCTTATTCTAAAATTTTACTAAATTTTTACTACATTTTCACTCATCTCGTCATGTTATATACTTTATGAAAAAAATTAAGGTCAAAACAGAAAATTTATTTAAAAGATACTAAGACATTTTGTGCTGAGACATGTTTGCTTTACCAAATTATTAAGAATTGTTCCATGTGTTATTCTAATGGTAAAATCTAAATTTCAATCTCAAATGTTCTCTAAACCATTAGAATTACGCGTACGAGATAAAATTGTAAAGTTGTCTTAAAATTACGTGTAAAATTCAAAGATATAAGTAAAAGTGGGGGTTTGTATTTGAAATTAGTAACTTCTGTTTTAACAAAAACAAAAAACCTTCTTTACATTTTCTTTTATTAAAGTTCAAATTTCAGCATTAGCCTTCATCAGGAATACAAATAAAAAGTAAATAGAATATAGTAATAGAATATATTAAATAGTATAGTAACTTAATATTGTAAATAGCTTCCGGTTTGGTAAGTTGACTTCTGGTACACCTAGTACAATGAAATTACTCTCAGGTGACAGACCGCTTTACTATAATGGCACACTTGGTTAATGTTATAAGTTAGTCCTGTATTCTTAAAAGAGGTGTTCGGGTAATCTGTAACACTCAGTATGTTGGCGATTTTTTCACAACCAAAGTACTTTTTATGTAGATTAAATTGTATTGTAAATGTAATGAATAATTGAAATAAATATTTAAATGTGGAAATTGAACTTTATCAGAGGTGAACACCAACAATAAATCACCTCGTAAAGGGAGAGGTAAAGGTAGAGTTGAGAACAAACAGAAAAGTTAATAAGAAAAACCATCCATTAATCTCAATTGCAACTTGTTTACTATCACTATGAGACGAATAAAACTTATCAATTCCATACACCAAATTTAGTTCGAAAAACTAAGCAGGAGAGAACCAAACCTGTTAAATGATCTTCGTTACCACGACTGTACTTTAATACTCCTTAATCTACCTTACAGACACTTGACGAATTTCCGATACCCGATGAGCGAGTTACACATACGGCAGAATGTAATATGGCTGAAGAGTTGGCCAGCCTACTTACGAAGCTCGGCCTTCAAATAACCGTAGTAAAATCAAAGAGTGGGAGGATAAGTAAGTCATGTATTCTTGTACAATATATACCACACGCATAGTGTTCTTCAATGCGAGATTTTATTTGCTTTAATTTAATTATACTACAACTTTTTTCTAAATCTAAGTTATTTGTTATTAACGTATTTTAAATAGTTTTATTAAATAATTTTCAATTGAAAAAGTTGTGGAACAATGTTTTTTGCTTATTTTAAATCGCCAAATACATAATAATAATATAAACTGTCTTTCGATTGCAGCACAACCTCGCGGACAAATATAAAACTACGATCGGTAAAGAAGATTGATTTACTCTTTAGTCTTAACACAGTTAGTGTTAAATTCACCAACAGGGAACTCTAGCATCTGCAGTATAATACCTTGGAAAGCAAATGATTTTCCGATGAAAATCTCATATATCCTATGTATTTACTTTAAATTATTTTCATTTTTAATAGACGAAAAATTATTGATAAATTTATACCCTGACGCTTGCTACACATTGTAACTATTGAATATTTTTACGACAGTAAAGAATACTTATATCTTTTCATTATTTCAGTAATGTTTTACATAATATTTATAATTTATTTATGTAAATTATTTTGTAAAGGTATCCTATATGTCAATATCTTGATTTTATCTCTCGAAATTGCTGCAAATATTCATTATTACGTGCCTGCCTATTTCGCTACACATCAAAATAGTTTTACAAAGTAAATACATAAAAGGAATGGAATAATGTATTAAAGATGTTTAACGCACTTCAGAATATTGGACCCTACTAAAAAGTTGTGCAATACTCCGGAATGCCAAGACTACGTAAGATTGTGAAATAAATCAACATTTTCTTTATAAAAGTGGGGTGAATTCAGATAAAATACGGATTACAACAGATCCTGAAACTTGACTATACTGAAAACCTTGAACCTACCTCCCTTAAAATTTGTAGTCACCATATTTCTGCGAAACAAAATGGATGCAAAACTTTAAAATTGTTACCAGAAAAGATATACACAAAAGGGAAAATAATTTAAACAATTCAAAGGCAGAATCGCGTGAGGAACTCCCCCTTTGAGCCGCCGCGCACGTCACCCACGAGGTCACGTGTCTTGCCAACAGCTGTTTGATTGTTTCGAGTAAAAACAGAAGAGCGGACCAGCGATCCTGGCTAACAAGCAGCCATTGTTGCGACGCGGCGGCAAAAACCGACGACGAGGAGGGGACACATTCTAATGGGGGCCGATTTTCATTGAATCCATCTCCTGGACCATTGAGTGCCGTGGCCAGTCAACCTTGACCAAGTGGAGGATCGAGAGGAAATAAAAGTACCCCGTCGCACCAGACCTGCGTACTCGGAGATTACGAATTGTGTATTTGGATTTTCAAAAATTCCAAGGGGTGGGAATGGAGTGCAAGTTTGCTGTCATGAGTGTGTTATAAACTAAACAAATAGGTCCAGTAGGTCAAAACCTAACTAGTAAAGACGAATTAACAAATTGCCTCAAGTTCTGGTATTATTTATTTTCCCCATAAAACACATAGGTGTTGAAGTAAAATATGTGATAATCCCTACCTAGTGAACACAAGATACATAAGAAATTTTACCAATTTATACGGGTTAATAAGTAAGATGAAGAGTCTTTGTTGATTTCCCATAAAAAAATAGCATGGGGAGACATATTTTTTATTTCCTTCACAACTAGTTAAGCTGTTAAAAATTGAAAATACCAAATGGGTTTTTTTATTTATTTTTTGTCGGTTTAATTTTAAATTGTTTTATTTTGATATTGAATGTAAAAAACAAGAAACCCTACTTTAAACTCTTTTAAAATCCCCTTTTCCAAGGTCCAAATGGTTCTTGTTCGGAACTCTTCCTGAATAGTGCCTTACGCACCAAAATCGATCATGTCTTTCAAAATTATGGTGTGTTAAGGATACTTATAGCCTATACATGTTGAAGATTGCACAAATAAATAATACATAGTATCAAAGCTATAAAAGGTATATAGTCATTATACATTAATATTTCACTCATACTAGGCTTGATATCCCAAAGGGTAGAAGGTTGTCAATTTATCAACTAGTAGAATGGTATTTCTTAATGAAGAGTATTGAGTCGATATAAAATTAGATATTTAAAGATTGCTCGATTATACATTAAACATTAAACATTGGTCGATTTTACTTCCAACTTTAGCCAAAGGATGAAATCGAATTAACCAAGCAACAGAAAAAATAATCTAATTGTAATCCAGAGTACCATTGATCGATTATGCCAATAATTCTGCAGCTTCTAAATTGAACGATCACATAACCCGGATAAGGAAATCTCCCTTATATCAAATTTCGTACAAATTAACATGTTTATCCATGGACGGAGAGCAAGAGCATTATGTGACTATAAATCATGCAGAACGCTCGGGCATGTTTTGGTATGCAAGGTGCCTCGCAGCCAACGGAACATTGTCAGTTAGGAACAGTGTACCGTCGTCGTGTAACCGGAGACCTTGTATCATCCGTGTCATCCTGCATAGATCCGGGACAAATTGCAACCAATCAGCTGGTGACTGCACTAGTCAATAGCAAAACTATTCATTATATTGTGTACCGGGACACATTGCGACCAATCAGCTGATGACTGCACTAGTCAATAGCAAAATAAATAAATAAATAAATAAATAAGGTCTTTATTTTTGAGCGAATTTCAGTTACAAGACTGTTTTTCAAACTGACTCACGTCAAACATACACAGAAAACAAAATAATCTTATACTATTTACATAAAATTTACAAAAGAAAAAAAATATAAAACTATACATTGTCTAATTGAATTATAAATCTCCTCAAAGGCAGTGCTTTTAACTGGCTTGGTACTGCATTGTACTGAGCTGGCCCAAAATAAGAAAACCCCCTTCTACCTGCTTCCACTCTAACCTTTGGCATGTCTAGCAACAAGTCCTGCCGGGTTCTACGTTCTCTTACTGCTGCTCTCAACTTCAGTTTTTCATTTAAATAATTTGGTATTCCTGAAATTAGTGTTTTATGAACAATGCAAGCTACTTGCTTGTCACAAGTGCTTTTTATGGATGTCACTCCAACAATGTTTCGGTAGCTTGATATATTAACTATAAAATATATAAAACTATAAACTTGATATAAAACTATTCATTATATTGTGTACCGGGACACATTGCAACCAATCAGCTGGTGACTGCACTAGTCAATAGCAAAACTATTCATTATATTGTGTACCGGGACACATTGCAACCAATCAGCTGGTGACTGCACTAGTCAATAGCAAAACTATTCATTATATTGTGTACATTATTCATGAAACACGTACAGGATTTGAATTTGAATAGGATTTATTTGAGTTGCGCAATAATTAAATTTATTAAATAAACTGTACATTTGTATGTAAAATTGTATAAATTATTTTATGTATGACCAAATTATAATTATATTTATGATAAACATCTTCTCCTTTAGGACTCTTTTATGACATTAATATTTACGTTTTGGGAAACAACAATTAATTGGCAACTGAGTCCCTAACTAACTATGGTGAGTTTACACCATAGTTAACCACCAAAAGTCCCAAACTTGGACTGGTACTGTATATCTAATTGGATAAAGTTGGCAACTCTGGTATAAACGCATCTTTAATCGACACTTTACAAGTTTAAAAGCACTTAATCTTACTCCGCATTGATTCAAAGCGCTATAATCACTCAGCTACCCAGACATGGGGTCCATTTGTATTGGCATTTCATGATTTTTGCCCCAATTATGTATTGGTATTTTTTAAATTCATCTACTCTCTCCTTTAAAACTCTCAGTCCTTTAGAAATAATATTTCTAATTATGGCCAGAAACTCCTAAATTATGAAACATGACATTCCGAGGGTAAGGATATAAAAACAGAAACAAACTTCTCTAAGTTGAATATTTAGAGGTTGAAAAATAACAGAATTTAAGAGTTCTATAAGAATTTCACTGACCCGATGCTTTGGAGCCAAAGGACAAAACATTTAGGCTTATCCTGTATTTTAAGTTCTGGTACTATAGTCACCATTTCCCTTATTGGACACTTAAATCAAGAAGATTCGTTCCGTTCAGGAGATACAAAACCTAGTTTAAAACAATCGAACAGTTATTGCTTGCGAAATAAAGTGTAAAATGGTTATCGGTTTGAGAAAATGCTAAAATATTCACAATTGCGAAAAAAATGGGCTTAAAGAGCTTTGAACTCGGACCAAGTTGTATGCCTTGTAGACGTCAGACCCTCGTGGTGGCGTGACGTGGTGGAGCGTGACGACGGGGCGACCGTCACGGCCGGTCGGTGACGTGCGTGACGTAAGCGTCAACTCTGGCAACGGCCTTGTACACGTCAGACCTTCGTGGTGGCGTGACGCGGTGGAGCGTGACGACGGGGGACCGTCACGGCCGGTCGGTGACGTGCGTGACGTAAGCGTCAACTCTGGCAACGGCCTTGTAGACGTCAGACCCTCGTGGTGGCGTGACGCGGTGGAGCGTGACGACGGGGCGATCGTCACGGCCGGTCGGTGACGTGCGTGACGTAAGCGTCAACTCTGGCAACGGCCTTGTACACGTCAGACCTTCGTGGTGGCGTGACGCGGTGGAGCGTGACGACGGGGCGATCGTCACGGCCGGTCGGTGACGTGCGTGACGTAAGCGTCAACTCTGGCAACGGCCTTGTAGACGTCAGACCCTCGTGGTGGCGTGACGCGGTGGAGCGTGACGACGGGGCGATCGTCACGGCCGGTCGGTGACGCGCGTGACGTAAGCGTCAACTCTGGCAACGGCCTTGTACACGTCAGACCTTCGTGGTGGCGTGACGCGGTGGAGCGTGACGACGGGGGACCGTCACGGCCGGTCGGTGACGTGCGTGACGTAAGCGTCAACTCTGACAACGGCCTTGTACACGTCAGACCCTCGTGGTGGCGTGACGCGGTGGAGCGTGACGACGGGGCGACCGTCACGGCCGGTCGGTGACGTGCGTGACGTAAGCGTCAACTCTGGCAACGGCCTTGTAGACGTCAGACCCTCGTGGTGGCGTGACGCGGTGGAGCGTGACGACGGGGCGACCGTCACGGCCGGTCGGTGACGTGCGTGACGTAAGCGTCAACTCTGGCAACGGCCTTGTAGACGTCAGACCTTCGTGGTGGCGTGACGCGGTGGAGCGTGACGACGGGGCGACCGTCACGGCCGGTCGGTGACGTGCGTGACGTAAGCGTCAACTCTGGCAACGGCCTTGTACACGTCAGACCTTCGTGGTGGCGTGACGCGGTGGAGCGTGACGACGGGGCGACCGTCACGGCCGGTCGGTGACGTGCGTGACGTAAGCGTCAACTCTGGCAACGGCCTTGTAGAAGTCAGACCCTCGTGGTGATGTGACGCGGTGGAGCGTGACGACGGGGCGACCGTCACGGCCGGTTGGTGACGTGCGTGACGTAAGCGTCAACTCTGGCAACGGCCTTGCCGGGTCGTCTGTGACGCGATGTAAACATCGCCATGGAGGTGGTGGAGGGGGAATGCAAAGGTTGCACTCTGTTTTCTTTCGGGTTAATTTGGATTTATTAATTATAACGCACGGCTATATCATAAATTCCTGAAAGGATAAAAGATCAATTAGTGATTGATTAATAATTGACACATCTCGTCAAATATTCAAAGGTGGCTTGGAAAGCATTTTGTTTTGTGAGGAAAATACATGTAGTATAATCATTTTTCTAAACATTTTTCATTGAGTTAATTTATGAAGTTCTTTTAGCTTTACACACTTGCTTGCATGACTGTCATAAAATCTTTCAATTATTTGTTCTACCAAACACATTTTATTCCTTCTTCTCTCACAATATGTATTATCTTGACGAAGATAATTACGGTAATTCAAGAATTAAACTGAAAACAAACAAATTTCAAAATAACACAAATTACTGCGAATCCAGTAGATTTGCTAATAATTTATATCAGGATTTTTAAAGTCATAAATTGAAAAATGGATTTTCTTCTCAGTCTCACATACAAGTGGAAAGTGTACCCGGGTGTCTTGGAAGTCGTTCACACCTGCTATAATTTAAAAGCTGCATAATATAATAAAATAATCTTCTAGGGATGTGTTAGTGTATCCCCACATTTTTATATCTAATTTAGATTATATAATTAATTTAAAGAGCTTATTATTCTTTGACATTTTTCTCTTTAAAAGCCTAAGTTACTGTTTAAACAATTCGAATTTCCCCTAAAAACTTCAATTTTTGGGTAGGGAATTGAAAAGCTTGATACATTCAGTTTCCTCTTTTTCTCACAAAGACATCCCCAGAAGATGATTTTGTTATCTGCAGCTGTTAAAAAGTTGCAGGGGGTGATGTACTTTTGGGACACCCGGTATACTTCATAATAATATCTAAAATAAAAGTAACGAAAATAAACTGTAAAAATATTTTACTTTAATGATTTAGTTTACATATTATTATCTATTGATAACAGTACGTTACGGGTACTTCGTTTACCGACACGTCTAATGGTTCTGCTGTATCACAGAGTGCAGCACCGGAGATGACCTTTTTTGGTAATGCAGATTGTTTATTGTTGTCTTTAGTTGAGAAATAACATAAGCAGAATAAAAATCTTGAAACACGATATGAAATTTACAAATTCGTTTTTAACGATTTTTCAGAATTAATTAATCCAAGTCATTAAATATAGCATTCTATCCATTTCCATAAAACCTAATGAATGTAACTTATTTGTATGGTTGTACTTCTAAAATTTTATGATATGTACACCATAACTACTGGATCAATTGCCATGATATTTTGCACAACTGTTGTAGTTCATAAATATGGACTTCAAGAATATGGAATAATTTGAGACTGAACCAACGGCCTTGCAAGTTCCAACGATGTTTTACGAGAAAATATTTGTCTGACAGATTTGTACACGAAAAGCTGGTTATAACTAGAATTGTGCAACAAGTATACACCACAATATAGTAGAACCTAGTGGTGTTTTAAGTACATAGTAGGCATTTCCCACAGGGGAAAATCTATTGTTGACTAACAAGTCCTAAAAACCAAGCAGGGTTCAAATTTCTTTTACATATTTCATGGGAAAGAGACACTGTATATATAAAATTTATCATTTGAAATTTTTTGAGTAGGGTCCAAGCAGGTCAGTGGTGTTGAATTTTTGTTCAAAAAATGGAAATATATATTTGTGTTGTTTAATGATGTTTAACTGTTGAAGCTCAACCAGCTGACCAGATTTGGCAAGCAATGATCAGGTGGTTAGATTTGCTCTAGAACAAGGATCGTCACTGGCAACGGCCAGTTAGGTCCACCTCATACATTCAATAGAATTAAAAACCATTAAAAAATTCTTATAAAATACTTTATTTTTATTTTAAAATAATCCTTTTTATGAGTTTGCAGCAACATCATACAGTTTGAAAATGTATTGGTTTAGGCCGAACATAAAACATATACTTCTTAAAGTATGGTAAAAATTTTTCTCTTAGTGCACATAATATGGTCACAATATAAACCAAAAACTGAATTTTGATAAAGGTGAGTTTCTTTACAATAAAAACTCTTCTTATCCTGGTACGTTTTTTATATTGATTTTAAATATTGATAACGGTATTAAAATGATTTTTTTAGTAGATAATTATATGAAGTAATTATTGAAGTTTATTATCTCTGACAATGTTTTATTTTTTGCCTTTTAAATTCTGTACTCATATTAAAATTTCATGAGGATTGTAAGCAATCTGTCAATTTTTAAAAATCCTTCAGATCCTTAGGGCTACAACCTTGCAGATTGAAATGTTCTTCATATTTATATGATTACTTAAACAGACTTACACGTTGAGATAGTTCAAAAAGTTAACAACAAGTGTATGGGTTGTTCATAACACACATAGATCGTGACGGGGGCTAAGGATAAAGTGCTCAGCGGAGTAATGAGAAATAAGTGAAAGTTTAGAACAAGCTCACCCATATGTTAATAATTAATATAAAAGTAGTATTTCTTTCACGTATACCTAGCGAAGCACAGGATTTACCGAGTGATCAGAAAGTCTAGAAACGAGTTTTTATCAGGAAATATTGACCACTGGAACCTGGAGTGTAGAGTTCATAATTTTCATAGTTTTTCACTGTGAAATCACCTGTTTTCAATATATTGTTACGGGCTTACGGGTTCTAATCAATAACACTTGGCGATTTCAACAACTAACTATAATTTATTACAAATTAGATTAATTAACAGGGATGCAAATTTATGCTAAATACCTAGCTAAACCTATCTAATTCCTAACTAGCTACATAATACAACTAACTATCTAACTTACAGGATTTTACAGAGAGTGTCCTAGCAATACAAATGCAATACAAATGCGCTAGCACTATCACTATAAATGTCACTGGTTACTCTGTCACAATCACTGACACAGTTCACAGTTCACTATTCACACGCGGACACAGTCACACTGTCACGGGTCGAGAGACGCACTGACGTCGACCTCACGCGCACTGGTTATCACTGACTGACACACTGACTGACTCTGACTGACTGGGCTGCTCAGGTAGGCCTTTTATCCCAAACGGCTAGGATCATTCTCGAAGCCGGACGCCTCCAGACGTTTCGGGAACTCCACTGTATTCGCCGCGCCATTCACGTCAGGGTTGTTTACACTGTCGCCGCGGCGGTTGACCTGCCCCGTCGGGTCTGGAATTTTCTCGACGGCGCTTCGAGCCGATACGGGGGACTGTTTCTGGAAACTGTTCCCGACGGGCCGTAACACTACCCCCTCCTCAAGACTGTTCTGTCCCAGAACAGACTCTGCCTTGCCGTTACTAGAGCTGATCCTGCATCCAGCTCTCCAGGGGTTGAACATGCAGACATCGACGGTGATGTTGGTTCCAGCGAAGATTTCTTCAATCATCTTTCTTACAATATTCCAGTCCAAACCGTCGTATCCACTTCCCAACTTGGGAATTGCCAGTTTGGTCTTCTTCAGGCGTAGGAGCTTTTCCCGCAAATCCTCAAGACTCTGCCTGAGGGAGAGGTACGAAGCTTTAGTGTTCGGTGATTTCTTGGTGACCAGGTAGAACAGGTGTCTGCCATGTTGATTGAGGTGGAGTGACTTGCCGACGCTGGGTCCTTGACGCTCGAGCTCTTCGGTTCCTCCGAACTTCTTCCTGAAGACAGTGGCTAAGCCACGGGACATTCTCAAATCTTCAGCCACGCAGTGAGCCAGGACATACTCTGTTGGTAAGTTGAATATGTCCCTATGTTGCAACCTAATCACTCCATACCCACGGCTGTCCAGGGGCTTCGGCATTTCCTTTTCAAAGTCGGATGGTGTTATACGGAAGTTCCTGATTTGCTGTTCCTCTGGTCTGTCATGGTCTCCTTTGTACGGGGCAAGTCTGTTAAAGTGAACAATCTTCGGTTTTCCCTTTGGTAGTTTTTGGATTCGGTAGACTACATCGTTTATTCGACTTATGATCGTGTATGGGCCTTCCCAAGAACTCTGCAGTTTTGGCGAGTACCCACGTCGCCTCCGAGGATTGTGAAGCCATACCAGACTTCCAGGTTCGAAACCTCCTTTCTCGGCTTTTATGTCGTATCTCTCCTTCATTCTGTCGCTCGCTCCAAGGATGTTGAACCGGACTTTTTCGTGAATCTCGTCCATCCGCTTCCGTAGATGAGAGACATAATCTTCACCTACCACTTCTTCATCCGGTGTAAATCCAAACTGTAGATCACAGGGCAGGCGCAGTTCTCGGGCAAAAACCACACTGGCCGGGGTCTGTCCGGTGGTCTCGTTAACAGAGCTGCGGTAGGCTAGCAGGAACAGATGCAGGTATTGGTCCCAGTCTCGCTGATGTTCAGAGACAACCTTTGACAAGTATCTTCCTATAGTCCTGTTCATACGCTCCACCATGCCGTCAGACTGCGGGTGAAGAGGTGTGGTTCTAGTCTTCCGGATGCCAAGGACTTCACACATTCTGGTAAATACAGCCGACTCAAAGTTCCTTCCTTGGTCTGAATGAAGCTCCAAGGGGACTCCAAATCTGCTAACAAATTCCTTGACTAAGACGTCAGCAACCGTGATTGCTTCTTGGTTTGGGAGTGCGTAGGCCTCCACCCATTTGCTGAAGTAATCCATGGCCACCAGAATAAATCGGTTTCCTGCGTCTGAGACAGGGAATGGTCCGGATACATCAATAGCGATTCGTTCGAATGGCGCTCCTACATTGTATTTTCTCATAGGGGCCTTCCGTTTGTTTGTTGGTCCGTTTGATGCGGCACATGTAGTACACCTTCGACACCAATCCAGCACATCAGCCTTCTGATTGGCCCAATAAAACCGCTCACGCACCTTGGCCAGTGTCCGATGGACTCCAAGATGGCCTCCTGAAGCTCCGTCGTGTAGTTCCTTTAGTATCTCGGGAACCCTCTTCTTTGGGACGATGACTTGAAATTTACTGCGATCCCCATCCAACGTCTCGATCGCTCGTTTCAACACTCCATTATCCACCAGAATCGAGTCCCATTGTGCCCAATACGTTTTCACATTCTTGGAAAACGGAGCAACGTCCTGCCACGAAGGTCTTCCATTGCCGTCCAACTTCCACTTCAGTATATGCGTCAAGTCCGGGTCTTCTTGCTGGTCCTTAGACAGCTCCTTTCCCTGCCAGGTGTCGTCAACTACAGTGACTCGGCTCACTAAAGCTTCTCTCTCCTCTTTACGTGTGCAATGCTTGCAAATGTCTCCACATGGTCTTCTAGAGAGCGCGTCAGCATTTCTGTGGCTTGTTCCGGAACGATGAATGGACTCGAAGTCGTACTCTTGAAGACGTTCAATCCATCTTGCCACTTGGCCCTCTGGTGTCTTAAACCTCAATAGCCACATGAGTGCAGCGTGGTCTGTTCTTAAAAGGAACTTTCTTCCATACAAATATTTATGAAAGTGTTCGATGGATTTGACCACTGCAAGCAGCTCACGCCTGGTGACGCAATAGTTACGCTCGGGGGCTGATAGAACCTTGCTGAAGTACCCAATTACTCTTTCTTCTCCATCTTGGAGCTGAGCAAGGACCCCTCCAATGGCTGTATTACTGGCGTCCGTGTCGAGTACAAACTTTCCGTCCGGTCTTGGGTAGGATAGGATTGGAGCGTGACAAAGCCTATCCTTAAGCTCGTCAAATGCCCTTTGACAGTCATTATCCCAGACGAAGGGTCTTTTGTCTTCCGTTAGCTTGGTAAGAGGCTTTGCAATATTTGCAAATCCTTTCACAAACCTCCGGTAGTACGTGCACAGCCCGAGAAAGCTTCTCACTTGGTGCTTATCCTTGGGCGCTGGCCATTCAGTGATCGCCTTGATCTTTTCCAAATCCACTGAGACTCCTTTGTCTGATACGACATGACCGAGGTAATTGACCTGTCGGCGGAACAGATTACACTTCTTCGGGTTGAGTTTGAGATTGGCAGAGCGCAGGCGTGAGAAGACACTTTCCAAGTTCTTAAGATGGTCACTAAAGGATTTTCCCACGACGATTATGTCATCAAGGTACACCAGGCATATCTCCCATGAAAGGCCTCTCAAGACGTTTTCCATAAGTCTTTCAAAAGTTGCCGGAGCATTGCATAGGCCGAATGGAAGCACGGTAAATTGCCAAAGTCCGTTACCAACTGAAAATGCAGTTTTCTCCTTGTCTTCAGGGGCCAAACCAACCTGCCAATAACCACTCCGAAGGTCTAGGGTCGAAAACAACCGACACCCACCCAATGTGTCTAGCGTGTCATCAATTCTTGGCAGTGGGTAGCTGTCCTTTTTAGTGACATTGTTCAGTAGACGATAATCGACACAAAATCTTGTTGATCCGTCCTTCTTCTTAACTAGTACGACTGGTGAGCTCCAAGGGCTGTTAGATGGTTCGATGACACCGTCAGCTTCCATCTCCTTGATTATCCGGTTAGCTTCTTCTCGCTTAGCCAGAGGTAATCTTCTAGGTGCCTGGCGTATAGGATTGGCGTCGCCGGTGTCAATCCGATGCTGAACAATGTTGGTCCTTCCTCTGGCGCCGCCTCCATACTCAAACACATCTTGCCATTTAATTAAAAAGTCCCTTACGTCCTTACTCTGTGCAGGTGTCAGCTCCTGACAAGCACTGTCTGCCAATCCTTCTAGCTCCTTGGGTAGCTCCTGAGAACGTGATGGGCACGGCTGCAACTGGCGCACTACCGAGGAGATGCTTACACAGCTCCCAACCACAGCTCCTTTCTTCACAGTGACGGGAAAGCTGTTCAAGTTCATCAGTCGCACGGGGTTGTTCTGTGCAATGTTAAATAGAGACCTTGCAGCGAAGATTCCACGACCCAGTTGGTGTTCACCATCATCCTTAGGTTCAAACAGGACACTTTGGCCGGTAGTCCAATCTCCCTCGACTGATGCTTGGGTCACAACTTGACTCCTCGCCGGTAATACCGTGTCTTCCAATAACAGCACTCGAGCTGAAATGTTCTTCCCACGCCGAAGTATGACATCCTCTTCTCCAAAAGTCACAACACTTGTCGACATGTCCAGTTTCATTCCGTACTTCGTCATTATGTCAGTCCCTAAAATGACATCTTCATCTATGTTGGCAACCAGAGCGCTATGCTTGAAAACGCAGCCACCGATGTGAAAGGAAGCAACCGTCTGACCGTAAACATTAGCTAGTTGACCTGTAGCCGTTCTTAGCGACCAAGAGGTTGGTGTTATGTCCTTCTCAGAAACAATGTTCGGATTAAGGACGGTCATGGTTGCACCGGTATCCAAGAGACAGCTTCGTAGTTTCCCGTTCACCCTTCCATCAATGTAAAAACTCTTGGCCTGACTTCCCAGTGAAGCGACTTTTACATTTTCTTTCGGGGCCTTGGAGATACGGGTTGACGGTTGCCCCTTCCCATCAACCCTGCTTAGTTTTCCTGCTTTCCCTCTGAAGTGGTCGCTGTACATTTGCTTCTAGGATGTCCTATTTGGCCACAACTCCAACAGCGAACCTGCTTCCTTCGTGTTTTCAGCGCTTCCAGTACTTGTTTCACAATCGATGCGATGTCGATGGTTGGTGGTGTATCAGCCTCCATGGAGCGTACTCGAGCCTGCCCTCGGACTGACTGACGAACAGCTTCGAACTCCAGTGCCTGGGTCAGCGCCTCGCTGAGTGTCTTCGGCCGAGCGAGTTTAACAGCTTGTTGAGTCTCCGGGTCTCGCAATCCGTCCAGAAATTTGTCCACTGCAAGGCTTTCGTAGACGTCGTCAGTGACCGACGGATACGCATTCCTCACCAGGCGGGCGATATCTGCCTCGAACTCCTGCAGTGATTCGCTGGGCTTCTGGATCCTGTTCCTCAGCTGTGACCGGTAGAGCTGATCCATGTGCCGTTTCCCAAAGCGCATTTCAAGTCTGTTCACCAGCGCAGCATAGTTCTGTCGCTCCGACATTGGCATCGTCTGTAGGATAGCCAATGCATCGCCCCGGAGAGACAAGCATAAAACAGAAGCCTTGGTATGCTCGGGCCAACCATGGACCATTGCTGCCGTCTCGAAGAGTGTCATGTAGTCCTCCCATGGAGTTTTACCATCGAAGACAGGGACGGTAGTATGTGGGTTCACTGTCACTCCCGTTGTCGTCCTGTAGTCCGCCTCTGGAACCACAACCTGCCGCGGCGTCGTGACGTTGGCGCTCCCCGATGACGTTGACGCAGGGCTCAACGCAGGACTCCCCTTTGCATCCGGACTTATTCTAAGCTTATTAACTAACCTACTTTCTAAGTTTTTCTCAATAACACAAATTTTATCCTCCAAATTGTTTTCAATTACATTTATTTTGTCCTTTATTTCACTGATTTCCCCTTTAAACGTAACAATATCACTCTCCAAACTTGCAACCTTACTTGAATATTCCTCGAGTTTGTCTACTATTTCTCCTTTTAAATTTTTATTATTTTCTAACATTTTCTCTTCTAAACATTTGTTACTTTCTAACATTTCCTCTTTCAAACATTTGTT
Source organism: Neoaliturus tenellus (assembly GCA_030545055.2). NCBI lineage: Eukaryota > Metazoa > Arthropoda > Insecta > Hemiptera > Cicadellidae > Neoaliturus > Neoaliturus tenellus. The sequence goes on from CM061533.1 coordinate 220,365,536, forward strand.
ACTAACTAACATTTCCTCTTTCAAACATTTGTTACTAACTAACATTTCCTCTTTCAAACATTTGTTACTTTCTAACATTTTATCTTCTAAACATCTGTTACTTTCTAACATTTTATCTTCTAGACATTTGTTACTTTCTAAGATTTTATCTTCTAGGCTTACAATCATTTTATTCAGAACGGAAGTATCAAAAAGAAAAGTGTCTGGATTTTCACCCGCATCAAGCAAAGCTTGGTGTAGGCGTTGTTGGAGTACTGCTTTTGTACCAGAAGTATCAAGGTCTCGTTCTTCTAATTCTCTTTTAAGATCTACGACTTTTAACTCTACAAGCTTTGCCTTTTTGGAAACCATTTTTAATGAAATACAAAATAAATAAATAAAAATTATGAAAAAAATTTAATTAGTTTTAACAAATGTTTATGCAATACAAAACTAATAGAAATTATCTTACTAAATCAACTCTATTACAAAAAAAAAAATAATAAATAAAAAATAATTAAATTGACAGTCTTTTAACAGTGTAATTACTAATATAAATTTATAAACGTACTAAAGAATTATTTAATTTCTTTGAAATGAAATCGCCAAAATATCCCACTTCTGACACCAATTGTTACGGGCTTACGGGATCTAATCAATAACACTTGGCGATTTCAACAACTAACTACAATTTATTACAAATTAGATTAATTAACAGAGATGCAAATTTATGCAAAATACCTAGCTAAACCTAATTCCTAACTAGCTACAGTTTTACAACTAACTATCTAACTTACAGGGTTTTTACAGAGAGTGTCCTATCAATACAAATGCGCTAGCACTATCACTATAAATGTCACTGGTTACTCTGTCACAATCACTGACACAGTTCACAGTTCACTATTCACACGCGGACACAGTCACACTGTCACGGGTCGAGAGACGCACTGACGTCGACCTCACGCGCACTGGTTATCACTGACTGACACACTGACTGACTCTGACTGACTGGGCTGCTCAGGTAGGCCTTTTATCCCAAACGGCTAGGATCATTCTCGAAGCCGGACGCCTCCAGACGTTTCGGGAACTCCACTGTATTCGCCGCGCCATTCACGTCAGGGTTGTTTACACTGTCGCCGCGGCGGTTGACCTGCCCCGTCGGGTCTGGAATTTTCTCGACGGCGCTTCGAGCCGATACGGGGGACTGTTTCTGGAAACTGTTCCCGACGGGCCGTAACACTATTAAGTACAGTAGAAACCCGATAGTTCGACACTATCCGTATGGCAACTTAACATGTCAGAGTAACGACGGGAAGTGTCCATGTTGGAGACTGAAAAAAGTAAAAATGTAAATCAATTTGGGAATGATTTGAATGTTAATTTATGTTAAAGTTCAATCAAGTTATTGTTTCATTTATGTTTAGTGTTTCCTAAATTAAACTTATGATTTGTATCAATTATGTTACCCTATGTTAAAATTTCCCATATACGTACAATGTTTGATGTTTCGATACTTAGATACGGTACTCATAAAAGTGTCGCACTATATCGAGGTTCTACCTAGTCAATGGTTCTACTTTATTGCATCGTACTCATAAGATTGGTACTACTGTATAGGACTCCATAATGAATGAACAGAAAACGATTGTTTTTACCTCAGATAAATATCCAATTGTCCAAATATAAATACAACAATAAGAAAGACATAATAAGAAAGACCAGAGGATGACAAACGCAAAATTTATCTGATGCACTTCTTGTAATGTACCTAGTTATTACCAATGACTATTTACAATAGGCCCTGCTTATATCATGTACAAGTCAAACGAAAAAATATATTAGTTTTTTCGTCGCCTTTCTTCTCTAAACATCCACGCATTTAAAACCTGATCAAATCAAACACGAACATTATCATAAGCGACGCAGTATGTGACCTCCATGAGGTACATCATTATTATTATTATCATTATTATTAAAGTCCGTATTACTTTTGACGTTGTCGATGTCTGCATCAGTACATCCCTGGTGTTGACGAAATTTCCCCGTTACACTCAACTGCTCCTCTTTGACCATACATTTTTCCTGTATTTGGAAATAAAATACCGATTGTGTGTGGGAACGAGGCGAGCCAGTTGCTAGTGGCGAGTTGTCAGTTGCGGGTGGCGAGTGGCGAGTGGCGAGTGGGCGGACGAGTGGCGCGCCATCTACCGCCGGTTGCGCGCAATCGAAAGTAAACGAGCCACGAAAGTGGCGGCATAATCACCGGTGGCGGTCAATGTCGCTGGGCGCAGCACAGCGCTGGCAACTGCAACACTGCAACAATGCGACACGCTGGCTGTCCAACTGGCGACCGATGATGCAACAATCACGATCAGTGATCAGGACTGACTGCATAGCTGAATATTTCACCACTCAGAGCTCAAGATTTGTAAAAAAACTTCACTGATCATATATTTGATATATATTCCCACTTTGTTCAAGTAATAAAATAACTAACACGACATAGCCTATATTTTTTCATTGTTGTCACTGTCACTTGTGCATAGTTTTAATCTTCGGTTATTAGACTAATGTAATTTTTTTTTCTTTCCAGGTGAGTGTCGATAGAAATGAGTGTGCAGCTAGTAAGTATAGCAGTAATTATTTAATTAGACTATCATTAACCATTGTAACCAGTTTTCAGCCAATTATTAATTGTCGATTAATATTTTTATTTCTAACAATATTATGCCCTACTCGGATACTGTAATATGGTGATTATTATGTCGACGATGAGCGCGACAGGTCGGCTGATTCAATCAGGACGAGGTCGTGTGTGTACGTGCGTGCGTGCGTGTGTGTGGGGAAGGAACAAGGAAGGAATAGTTAAGCGAGTCAACGCCACAGCCCAATTGATGTCAGCTCCTTCCTGCTTAGCGCTCGCGGCTCGTCCATTACAGCCCCTCACGCGCGTGTCGAAGGGGGGGGGGGACAGAGTTTAATATGAAATAAACCTACAAAATATTGGAAAATATATGTATTATGTTTAAAACTTTTCGAAAAACTGTAAGTTTACACGATGTATTTATTTTTATACTCGTGCAGCCCAAAAAAAAAACAAAATAGCAACTTTTTATTATTTAATTTTCTGCAAACTTTTTACTGCATTTTATCCCGTGTGTATTGGGCCCCTCGAAAACCGATAAAAGTTAGTTTATATAAACTCTTTCCGTTATAGCATCTCAGAAATTAATAATTCAGTTATCAAAGTTTTCTTAACATCATAAGAAAATGATGTCATGATATCTCATATTTTTAATCTATCATAAATTACGCTAAATTATTACGTATCAATAACATTTTATGCCAAAAATGTTATTTCCTTTATAGAACTCCCACTGTAAGTTCAGGTGGCAAAAAAGCTTACAGATTATCAAGTTTTTACTCGTATCCAATCTAGGGAATGAATGGGCTTCATTTGGTGACTCACTTCCCTTCCTCCATCCTGCAAGCCACCGTCACTACATTTCTCGTATTAGTTCACACTTATTTTGCGTTTAAAAAGTTGATACCGTATTTTTCTTTTATTTCAGCAGTGCTGTTTATGAGTCTCATACATTTTATGTTCAATTACATTAATTAATCCTTTTCGTTAAATTTTGGTAGGTACTAATTTTAACACGGGATTCATTTTATATACTTATTTTTTACTTTTGTATATCACTTAATTTTTTTACTTATTCTCTACTGTATTTTCAAGGGGATATGCAATTGTTGGCCTTGGTTGGTCCATAATTAATGCAGTTCTAATATAAACTCTACAAAACTTTGACTGACAACCTCCAAATTATTTTTTATTTAATTCGTAATAAAAGGTTTAGTATCTAAATGCAATTCTAAGAAAAATTTATTTTCGTTTTGGACTGGTGGAGTGGTGACATGACTTTTTCTAACAGGATTACTGAGCTAAACAATGTAGTATGTAGAAACAAGATCACGAAAAAAAGCTTTTACTTGAAAGGCATAATAAAATGTTTTACTTGAATTTTAAAATGTGATAATAGTTTTAGGTAGATAGACGGTAATGACCGATTACTCCCAGCCGTGTCCGTGACCGATAGAGTCACACGGACTTATCCACCTCGATATCTGTTATCAGATGACCTTGTCCCGTTATCAATGTCACGTGACGTCACGGCCGGTGACCTTCAACCCGCTCTCTTATCGCTCGACCGTGACGTGACGCGACGGGGAAAGTATCGCCTTCGCCATTTCTCCCTTCAATCATCCAAGACCCTCTTGCGTAAGCAAAACATCCAGCTGATTCAGTTTTTTTACATAATTTTCACTATTTTTGATACAGTATCTATATTTTTATATCTGTAAAATTAATGATTTGTTAAGAAGCTATTCTTGGTACAGTACAACCATTACATTTTTAGTGGCCCAAGAATAGTCGTTTTCATTTTGTATGTAAGCCAACAATTAATTTCTTGCGTATTATTTAGTTTCCAGCTTGCGCTTAAATTAGAAAAATAACATTCCAACATTTTTCTGTAGGTTATACTATTTGTAGCATGTTATTATTTCATTAATTACAATTTTTCTATATTTAAATGCATTTTTTACAAAATTGTTCTGTAAACTATCTTAGTTTACAGATTGACTCGACCCAAATGTTTTCAGTTAGTGTATACAATACATTAGCTATACTGTTCTCGACACATTGACGCACTTTGTGGTGTGTATTTGGTGAATATGACTGGAAGGGTGGTTGTAATGGATCAGTATGAAGGATTCGATTCATATGTATCAAAACACTGAAACGCACACCAATAGATAGCAAAAGCCCAATGGTTTGGGATTGCTCCGATCAAATCGTAAAAAATACCTTTAACATGGATGGATATACTCAAAATAAACTAAAATATAAACATTGTATGCGTATAGATGGTGGTTAGTACAACGACAAGTATAACCGATTTCGCGCCCTGGAGGTTTCGGTGCTGTCACCCTCCATCCTCCAATGCTCGGCGCTCGCGTTCGCGCGGGTCGCCGTCAGGTTGGCACCACGACAGATTGGCACCGAGGGGTTTTAGCACCCGGCGTCAGATTGGATCCGATCCCCTGAAATAACACTCCCCGTCAGGTTGTCACCACGACAGATTGGATCCGATCCTTTCTCGAGGTTCCAACCTGTCGGGTACTGTCACGACAGATTGTCACCCCAAGCGGCCGGCGTCAAATTGTCACCACGTCAGATTGGCACCAATCCTTTCTCGAGGTTCCAACCTGTCGGGTACTGTCACGACAGATTGTCACCCCAAGCGGCCGGCGTCAAGTTGTCACCACGTCAGATTGGCACCGATCCTCAGAGCCGGCCTTAGGGCGGCGCGACCGCACCGGGCCCCGCGCTTACAAAGACCCCGCGCAAAAAATAAAATAAAGTAAATATACAAGATTTAACTAGAGCAGTGGGAGACGGCCGTTTATAGTACCCCGGCCGCGAGACGGTCATTTATGTCTAAACTTTTTGTACTAGTAAAACACCGGTGAAAAACAACTTGGAAGTGGTTACATTATTATGTCATATGAAAGGTAATATTCTGAAACTTCTTGTTATAATCAGAGATAACCTATAAGTAGTTGTGTTACAGCAACTAATAACTCATAGAATCTCTTATATTAATACGTGAGGGCTGTTTTTTGTGAACAAAACTCCTCCGTTATTCCTGGACCGATTTTAACGTTTAAGTTGTCAAAAGAATGGTCTCAGTTTGTAGTTTTGCATAAAGGTTTTAGATTTTTGATATTTTAATTCTGAAGCCCACGGGAAGCCCATAAAGTTCGTTTTTTGTCCATAAGATTAACATAGGGAACAATTTTTATTGAATTGCAAAATAAAACAGCTGTTGATCGTAAATTAAACAAACACATGTTGTAAAACTAGCTGAATAGAAGTAATTGGGCTACTCTGGTACTGAAATATCAAAACAATTTCCTACTTTAATACATGGAGTGTCTATTGTGTGGAACAAATTGTGTGTTCTACGTTTTTCCTCAAAGTGGTAGACGTTATTGCTTGAACATTGTATTTATGTATTTATGTGTATTTGGGCACAAAAATAAGTTTAGTAACTAAACCCCACACAGAAAAAACTGTTTTGTTGGCGCAACAAAATTTATTTTGTTGCCGTCGTTTTGTTGAGGTAACCAAATAAATTGGTCAAACCAACAAAACCAATGGTTTGGATCAACAAAAGGGATTTGGTTATAAAATTTGGTATTCCCAACAAAAAATGTTTTGTTGTGGCAACAAAACTTATTTTGTTGCCCTCGTTTTGTTGAGGGAACCAAATAAATTGGTCAAACCAACAAAACCAATGGTTTGGATCAACAAAATGGGTTTGGTTATAAAATTTGGTATTCCCAACCAAATATTTTGTTTACCCACATTGCACTGAATATTTATTTCACGTCAAATAAACGTTCAACGTGAATCAGTAAGTTATTTCACATTTGGGCTAACTTTTTGAGTTTTAACCAAGCTCTGAACGGAGGCCGAGTAAAAAATGGCTAAGTAGTAAATTAGAACCGCTATTTTCACAGATCCCGTGGCTCAGGTGGTTAGAGCGTCAGGTCATTGAATATGAGGTTGAGGGTTCGAATCCCATCACAGATGTATGCTTTTTGATTTACTCTTTTTATTTATTTACTTTTTTTTAATCTGTTGGTTGGCATAAATGCATTAATTCATGAATTTTTATGTAAAAATAATACTTTTCAATAACTCAGGCCAACAAAATGGTTTTGTTAATTCAACAAAATGTATCAGGATTTTGTTGAAATAACAATATAACTTTTTGTTGCAATTACAAAAAATTTTTGTTGCTTTAACCAAAAAATTTTAACAAAATTATTTTGTTAGTCCAACAAAAAATATAGTTGTCCCTATTTCAACCAAATTTTTTTGTTGGGACAACAATTTTTTTGTTACCCCAACAAAACAGTTTTTTTCAGTGCAGAAAATTCATTAAAAAAAAAAAAAAAAAAAAAAAAAAAAAAAAAAAAAAAAAAACAGGTTTGGAAATTGAATTTTTTTAAATTCATATGGGTTGTCAGTTTGGTATTGAAACAACAACTACATTAACAAAAATTAAAATAGAACACTAAATGTTTGGGCATGGGTTTTCAAACTGCTGTGGACTAGGAAAAGGTTGGTTGTTGGTGTAAATTTAATAACCGGTTTACTGTGATACTATGACAATAAATAAAATGCAAGGGGGGCGAAGCCCGAAACAATATGACCTTTTTAATTACGATTTCCCTATGCGCTGTATCCTAAGCTGTAAAATGACACCTCAATCTTAAAAACCAGTTCAGTAGGTCGAGAGAAAAAGGGACGTAACAGACGAATCCCTTATAGGAATAAGAAGATAGATAGTGTAATAGTGTTAGCTAATTCACTATGGCGCCTACTAACTCATACACTACTAGAAAAAAAGAAAAACAGCAGTGGGAGCTGCATATCTCATACAGGACGGGGGAGTGGTAATTAACAGTTGATTTTTTCTGTTGGTTTTTCTTTACGTTTTTAGCGAATTTCCCATAGGGAATAAGCTATTACCGTAGGTCTCATGGAAAGACCTAAGCCCATGACCATGTTACTTTTTCGTTTTGAGGTGCCCAGAGACCAAAAATAATAGTCATTAAAAATTTTATATATATATATATGTATATATATATATATATATATATATATGTATATATATATATATGTATGTGTCCCTAGACACGATAACTCTCGTAAAAATGGTCCGATCGACACCAAATTTGGTAGAGATGTGTAATCCTACGTTTATTTGGATGAGTTCGAAAACCAGACATATCGACCTACCGGAAGGGGTAGTTTTGGGGGGTTTTGTACCCCAAAAATGGGTTTTTTGCATTTTTCATATGTAAATTTAAAAAATTTTTAATTTTTATTTTGACCATTGGATTTAGCTCAAAAAAACACACAATTTAGTATTTTGAAGCTTTGCTCTATCTCCATTGGTTACCGAGATATTACAAAGTCTAAAGACAGTACATTGTCTTTTGGGGCTCCAATGTTAATCTTATGGAGAATAAGGATGTGTTAATATTTCACTTATTAACCAATATTTTTGGATGAAACTTAGTATTTAGCTTCATTTGGTTGAAATTCATCCATTTAAGGTAAAAATCTTGGTTTTTTTTACTTATCATGGCAGCAAACCTGCATACTCTTTTCCCATGTTAATCATATGGAGAATAGGCAAACTCTTTTATTTATGGACAGATATTGATGAAACTTACTATATGGCTTTATATGGTTGAAATAAATTTTTTCTATGCTAAAAACCTACTTTTAGTGTCCCCCATGGCAGCATACCTGCATACTCTTTCCCTATATCTTAAGGAGAATAGACATTTATTTCCCTATTTATTTTGCACGTGATGAAATTTTGTTTACAAGTTTAGCTGGTCAAAATTAATATTACTAATTTGGAAATTCGCTGAGTACGCAGGTCTGCTGCGACGGGGGGTATTTGTTTGATGAACTATCTCGATCCAACATCTGTGAATTTATTCTAAATTTTATAAGAGTTTTTAGGCAGAGGCTCTAAGACAAATCAGCATAAGAACCATTACTTAATTTTAGCTAGTTTGGACCTAAAAGAACAACCACCAAATCTCAACACTATCACATTGGGAAGTTGGAGAATTATTGATGAAGATCGATTGATGAAACACCAATATGGTGTAATCTGATTTTCACACCAATTTGATTTTCATTCAAAGTAACTCGGTAAATTACCATGGAGCAAGGTTTGATCACCATCTACTCTTGACAAATGCAGCGCATTGCGCTGCATAGGCCCCCTAGTATTTGTAGATTTTTTGCGACGTCAATCCAAGTAGCCACCACGTTGAAACGTCAAAACATTACTTTTTGAACTTACCTAGCTCAGGTAGTAATTTTTATTGTATAAATTTGTATTTGGCACCTCTGGTTTGTCAAAAGAGTTCCTAATAGTATCAATTTATCGTAAGGTCTTATAGGTTTGAATGTACAATAATATACGTATTTTCGAACTCTATAACAAATGGCGAACGGCTGGCAGACGACCGTTGGCTAAAATTGTTATTTGATGTAGTGTAGGCCTACATCGTTATTACTAGTCAAATGAAAATGAAATGTCATTTTGAAGAGGAAGAAAATGTAGATGTATGTATTAGGTTGGTAGTATATGATGATCGCATGGAGTGCATCACATAGGCCTATTGTTTACATGCACTCTGTTAAATACTTCCTTAGCGCTCCTTGCAATTCTGTTACAACCTCGTATTGCAGGTGTTGACAGCATTACAAATTTATAAAAAAACTGTACAACATTTATATTTTTTATAATTTATTATTAAAATTTATTTGATTTGTAGGCCTACTCTTATAAAGACAATAATATTCAAATTTGCCTACTTAATTTTTATTGATTGCTTCCAAAAAAATCTTATAGGTTACCATTAACACATTTTTTAATTTTCCTTACTCCTACATTATAACTAAGGACTACAAAAACATTAAAACATTTTCTCCCCATTTATTATATGTTTTTGTGGAAGGAATAATTGTCTACAGTATTTATGTAATAAGTGTTTTATTCGATTTTATATTAATTCACACAACATTTTTTACCGAGGCTGTTTTTAGAATTTCGAATAAAAAATATATATATATATTTTTAATATTTATCTTAGAACAAAATTTAAAATATGCTTTTGTTCTTTTGCTTTATTCAAATTCTACTGCGCATTCTGAAGTAAATGTATGAATTTGAATAACTTCTGGAAAAATCTGGGATAAATAGTACGGGTCATTTGAGCAAGCAACCGTGAAACAGCAGATTTTGGCTGGGTCCATATTGTTAGGTTGATTATTTACTTCGTAAAATAATGGTAACTATAGATCGCTTCTGGCCAAATCTTGACCAAAATTTTAGTTGATTTCTGATGTTTTTGAAATATTTGTTTCAAAAAACATTAGAAAGTTTATAGACATATAATTAATTAGGCCTAATGGATGATTTGAGATATGTTTATATTAGCAAAGTTTGAGTTTTTTTTACAAAATAAAATTTTTAATTTCTGGAAAAGGTAATGCTTATACGAGTTTAACGTATGACATTTGATTGCACTTGCGTATTTGAAATTTTTGAGTTTTACAAAGTGATCTAACAATTGCTTTTTTTAATGTTGGGTCATTGAATTAGGTGGTTTTGTAACATATCGACGTAAAGCTTATCGAATCGGAAGGAAAACAGTAAACGTCAGAATCTTAGATACGAATACCCTGTAACTTTGTGCGATAGCATGAAATTTAATTCTGATCCAAAGTGACGTGACAGCAAAATAAAATTTTAAATTTCTGGAAAAGGTGGTGCTGCTCATACGAGTTTAACGTATGATTTAACATTTGATTGCATTTGTATTTGATTTTCTTCGGATAAGATAAGCTTTACGTCGATATGTTACAAAACCACCTAATTCAATGACCCAACATTTAAAAAAAGCAATTGTTGGATCACTTTGTAAAACTCAAAAATTTCAAATACAAATGCAATCAAATGTCAAATCATACGTTAAACTCGTATGAGCACCACCTTTTCCAGAAATTAAAAATTTTATTTTGCTGTGTTCACTTTGGATCAGTATTAATTTTCATGCTATCGTTATAAAGTTACGGTACAGAGTATTCGTATCTTAAGATTTTTGAACACAAAAATATCCATCATATTGGAATAGAGTAAGATATAGAAATTCATCTAAATATCTATCTTCTTAATTCTATAAGGGTTTTGTATGATACATCCCTTTTTCTCTCGAACTACTTAACCGATTTTTTTTTAATTGAGGTGTCAATTTAAAACTCAAGATCTATTGCGTTGACGAATGGTGATTAAAAAGGTCATTTCGTTTTGGGCTTCGCCCCCTATAGCCATTTCTCGAAGTAGCTATTTCTCGATGGCGCTTTAAAATGTTAACCAACTTTCATTACAACATTTTTTAATGTGAATTGTAACTAAGCAGCTAATTAGCTTCAGATTAATTTTTAGGTCAGATTACAAACAAAAATATATCGTCTGTCAGTGCATAATCAACATCAATTGTTTGAAAAGTCTTATATAATTCCTTCGATTTGTACTGTAGGAGAGTGTCTTACAAACAAAAAGAAATTTATTACAAAATGCGCACTTTGCCACACGGGTCCCCTAGTTTGTATTAAAAAGCTTTAAACCTATGTACTTTAGATACTTTATTTAAAACACCGACGCACTCTGTGGTGCGTATTTTAAGATAAGTATGGCTGGAGGGTGAGTGTGATGATTATGATGGATCAGATGAGTAGCTTTGTTACTGACAAATATTAGCTGTTTAATTTAAATATGATATATGTTTGTATTTTAATTTCCAGATATTCGAACCAGCGACCTTCAGTTTCATAAAACCCCGTATTTATGCACTATTGAAATTTTGTTTACTGTTCCTAAGTTAATTTAGTACTAGGTTATTTTATTCGAACGTTGTCGAACGAGCCCTTGGATTGTGTAGTAAACTTTAAACGCATTACATGAGTGCAGGCGTCGCGACTTTACTACGCCATCCGGGCCTACATACTCCCCAACCACTCCCGCTGCCAAGGCGTGGAAAGAGGCCGACTTTAACATTGGCTCTTATGGGAGAAACTGCTTTACGCGCTCATAACGGTCACATATTTTGACTTAAAACCTTTTGAGTGGTATCATTGTTTTCCTTACCTCAAGCCCTGTTGATTTATGTAAATTCCAGTATGTTCTATAATATTTAAATAAATAGACAATTTATCCGAAGAAACCAGTAGATATAAAACTCTTTAAATAATATTAACTGCATGATAGTTTATATTCGATTTAAAAACTTAATATGCCTTATGCATTCATAATCCTAGACATACTCGTGCATACTCAACATATGCACTCAACAGTTTCTTGTTAAAACTTTGGCACTGCATTCGCGATTTACGCACCGCCACACTGTTTCTCCGCACTTCTTTTCATTTTTCTTCGTGTACTGTACCTTTATAGCCGTTGTACAATAGGCAAGTTTGGTCTCTTTTGGTGCTAGAAAACTCCATACCAGCACGATGGCCCCCCCTTGCTATCAAACAGACGAGTGACTTAAAGTTGCGGTGTCCGTCCACATGTAAACAAAGGGGTGGGAGAGGGGTGAGATTCCACGGGAATTTCAGAGCAAGGCGAGGGCGCACAACCAAAGGAGCGATGAACCTTCGGCTACCTGTGTTGCGTTCCTTATCCCTTGTCAAGTTTTCTGCTGGACGAAACGACACTATAAAGGTGCTGCTATACATCGACGTCACGTCACGTCACGTCGCGTCACGTCCACGTTCACATGGTATGCTCCCTGTGTATTCAAATGGAACAGGCTATACATCGACGTCACGTCACGTCGCGTCACGTCTTCATTCGCATCCATTCGCACTCGAATGCTCTGAGGAGCATTCGGGTGCGAATCGGTGCGAATGGGTGCGAATGAGGACGCGACGTGACGTGACGCGACGTCGCTGTATAGCCTCTACCTATATAACTACCTAATATAACTAATGTGTTTCATCAACTGTAAAAATGAGCTGACGGAAACGGCACTTTTTTTTAAAAAATGGGCGTTGGGCGAAACGACACTACACCGATTTTCAGCACAAGTTTCAATAAAATAAAATTATGAAAAAGTGACATCCTTCTCTTATCTCCTGCCTCTTAGATCATAGGTTATTCGACAAGATATTCTAATCTAGATAAAATAAGGAACAAAATTATACCATTAGGCCTACTCTAAAGTTAAAAAATATCCTAATATTTTTTATTACGATATAACGTCAAATCTTTATTCAACTTATAGTTTTGTTTACACTTTTTATCTCCCTTTTACATACATTTATACCGGGTGTCTCACGTAAGGTGTCTCAAATCGATTTTAGATCAACAGTTTGTCCTACGATCTTGAAATAAAATCATTTCCTACTAAATTGACCCCAAGGAATAATTTAAAAATATTTTTAACGTTGTATAAATACAGGGTGTTCCAAAAACTTTGGATAACAGGTTCGAATCTCGGAAATTTCAAATACAAACATATGTCATATTATACATCATTAGAAAGGTCTATTTAATACAAACATTTTGGTGAAAACATAATTTTTTTATCTTTATTCGTTTAAAAATGGCGTCCATTTTTGTAACTCATGTAAAACTCATGTACAATCAAAATTTACGGAATACCCTGTATTTCTTTTATTATTTCTCATAAATGACTTCTGATTCAAAATACTTATTTGAAATAAGCTAAGCTTTACAATGATAAGATCACATTTACTAAGAAACTAAAATTTCCAAAATTAATATTTTTGAAAATTTTTACATAAACAAAACTCAAAAATTTTAAATACAAACACATGTCTTTTTGTATATAACATTAAAGCTCTCGTTAAACTGAGCAACTTTGTAATTTACACTAATGCCGTATCTCTTTTAGTTTTGTAGTAATAACGTAAAAATTCCATTTTCCCATTTAACTTGCATGTTAATTTAATGGTATGGCAACAATGGAAGAAGGACTGCCATACTATCATGTCCTGATTAATTAACATGCAAGTTAAATGGGAAAATTACATTTTTACGTTATTACTACAAAACCATAATAGATACGCTATTAGTGTAAATTACACAGTTGCTCAGTTTAACTAGAGCTATAATATGATGTACAAAAAGACATGTGTTTGTATTTAAAATTTTTTTAGTTTTGTTTATGTAAAAATTTTTAAAAATGTTAAATTTTTCAAAATTTTAATTTTTTAATAAATGTGATCTTGTGACATATCATTGTAAAGCTTAGCTTATTTCAAATAAGTGTTTTGAATCAGAAGACATTTATGAGAAATAATAAAATAATTACAGGGTATTCCGTAAATTTTTATTTTGGTTACATAAATGGACGCCATTTTAAAACGAATAAAGATAAAAAATTCTGTTCTCACCAAAATGTTTGTATTAAATAGACCTTTCTAATTATGTATAATATGACATATGTTTGTATTTGAAATTTCCGAGATTCGAACCTGTGACCCCCAGTTTTTGGAACACCCTGTATTTATACAACGTTAAAAATATTTTTAAATTATTCCTTGGGGTCGATTTAGTGGGAAATGATTTTATTTCAAGATCGTAGGACAAACTGTTGATCTGTAATCGATTTGAGACACCTTACGTGAGACACCCTTTGAAATTGAAAATAAAAACCTTTTAGAACCTAAAATTTACAAATTAATTTGCTATATCGAAAATGAAAAATGCTAACTGGCAAACTACTGATTCAAGCAAGACGTTTATTTGAAGTCTAATTAATAAAAATAAATATCTTCATAAGCATTGGAAGAAAACCGTTTCCTAAATAAAAAAAGGTCAATGCATCCTACTGTGATAGAAATTCTAGTTTTTCTTTTACCTAAAAAGTAAGTTTTGAGTTTTGTAAATCAGAGGGTCATTAGTATAATTCAATTTGTAATTTAATGAGGATTATAATGATAGTCTTTGCTTATGACTTCATTTACTTGTATTTCAAACTACACGTAAAATTGATACTAAGTTAGGCTATTGCAATGCTTCAAAATAATGGAAATTTGACAGCATCTGGTCACGTGACCAAAATATTAAGCAGGCCCGTTAAGTTTTCGTGTGCCCCGCTCGATGACGTTTTGCTGAAAATTATATTTTGCTTAGGAATATTTTACTCTAATCAGTAGTATATATTGATTTTTTTATGGGGCAAATATTTCCATAACAGTTCTAAAAAATAATTCAATAATTTAGATATAACGAAACATGAATTATTGGTTTTTGTCTTTCTATAAACAAATTTATAATTCGATTTCATGCAAATAATAACACGATTTTATGATTTTTTTATCAGTCATTAGGTATAGGCTATAGTTACAAATCAAAATAGTTAGTACTATTTAATACAATTTTTCTTTTTTCTTTTGATTTGTTTACATCCGATTAGGTCTTAGGAAATTATAAATATTATATTTTAATTAAAACGAGGAGGGCCTGTTGAGCATAGGGGTGCCATTCTGTCGGGTACTGTCACGACAGATTGTCACCCCAAGCGGCCGGCGTCAGGTTGTCACCACGACAGATTGGCACCGCGCCATTCTCGAGGTTCCAACCTGTCGGGTACCGCGCCGTCAGATTGTCACCGATAGCGGTAGGCGTCAGGTTGTCCCCACGACAGATTGGCACCGGCCCTTCTCGGGGTGACAATCTGTCGGGCAGCGCACACGACTGATTGTCACCTCTGGGATCGGTGCCAAACTGTCGTGGTGCCAATCTGACGGGGTGACAATCTGACGCGTACCCGTTCGCGCCACACACCATCTGGTCCAGCAAGGGTAACCTTTCACACCGGCACATCACTCACTCCAGCAGTCTGATTGGTCGCTAACTGTTGATTGACCCGGTAACCCTGGGGTCGCCGCAACACAATCGCACTCTCACGGTTTTGCAAGGGTTCACAACTGTTTGGATACCTAATCCACTTCTGGTCCAATGGAGAAGGTTGTGACGAAGAAGTGGCGTCCGATGTTTTGTCTCGTCTTATACGGGCTCTGAGAAGAAAATAAGGAGCTTGTCTGTGTCTTGTTGTATAATTTTGACCTAAATAAAAACATTTTTATTAGATCATTGCATTGACTTACATAAAAAGTGTTCTTATAGCTTTTGAGCATGTACAGAATTGTATTGTGAATCGGTTTCAAACTTACGAAGCTTTTGTGTTCATTTAAGGTAAAATTGCGTATTAAAAATGTTTTGGCAAATCGGTTGCCCTATTATATATTGAGACTCGGTCCCGATCAATCTAAAGATGTGATGGAATCATCAATGGTACTCATAAAGGTCGTGATGTTTGCAAGTCTTGGACACAATCTTTTGTCATATTGGCGTTGGATTTTTAAACATTGTACTCATTAAAACTTAGTATTAAGGTCATGGAATTTCTCGGCCATCGGAATTGTTTGGTCAAGCTCCAGTTTCTTAATGGTGAGTTCAATAGCCGTTCAATTTGTAGTTCGATTGTTCTGCAGCTTTCCAGTGAGTCCATCAGAAGAGCAAGAAGTTAAGTGCTTGTCCGAGGTCTCTCAGCTATCGCAGGAGTGATGTCCACTCCACAGCCCTGTCTGAGGCTGTGTCGTCGCACCCCATTGAGCACGGTTAGCTGCGCAGCCCTCGCCCTCTGCTGTTAGAAAGCTATCGTGCCACGCTCACTTGTTTTTTACTGTCAGCACATTCATTTGTTTCAGAGCCCATTTACTTCTTGCCATCGCTTGTCTTATGCTCTCTTGATTGTGAAAGTGTTTTACTTTCGTCAGTTTTGTCAGTTTCCAGACAACCGGACACCGGACGTCTTGAGTGACCGATAACTTCATTTAGAAAACCTAATGGATTCCACAGTAAAGTTGGAAAAGCAGTAAAATAACTAGATGTTACTAATTAGACTTTTACTCGTACTTCCGGTTTGTTACGTAACCCCACTTACGTAGGCCTATGTTACTTTTTCACTTAAGACACGTGTCAAAATGTTAATCAAAAGAAAACAATCGAGCATGAAAGATAACGAAATAAATCGTTTCTACTCTGAAAATGTTTCCATGACTCATAAAAGCCAGGGTTTGATAAAAGGATTCCGATATAAAGTGCGAGATTGGCAGTTATCGCACCTGTCGGAGCAATTTGCAGTAAAATGATTGAGCTTATGAGATTCCCTCGCTCCACCCGATATACTGGAGAAGTTTATATGCTTGCACTTAGCCATCCACTCACCTAGCCATAGAGTACAGACTAGAGGAGTGCTTCTACAGACAAGGCTCCTATTCAGTCTGCGGTATAAAATGCAGGCATAATAATTAATTTACTGCTTTATAACGCGTGCCCATCAGCTATATAAGCTCATTCATCTTACAGTACTGTAAAGCACTCATTAAATCATTTTTTTACTATTTATGGAAAAGAAATAATAGTTTGCCAGTTAGTTGTCAACAAAGGAGATCTCTAACAAGATCAAACTCATAATTTCCTCAACATGATAGTCAACTCTAACAGATCACCAGTAAAACTGAAATTTAAACAAGCAATGAAAATCTTACATATTGTTATAAAAGTATAATTGAAATTGGTGAACAGTCTCTACATCAGCCTTCCGCGGAAAAACGATGTCCCACGGTAAATGAAATCTGTCTCGCCGACCACAACGCGTGTATATTCAAAATTTTAAATAGAAAACATTAATTATTCATTTGGCAAACAACTAATCGACTTCTGTTTCTAAATAATCGTGTATTTTTTGTGGTTCCATTATCACCTACTGAAAGAATTACACACCAAATTGTAAATATACGCACAATACAGCCACACAATTTATATTTATTAATTGCTCAGTGAAAATAAGAAATAGATTAGTTTTGAAGGAAAATACTATGAACAAAACTAAATATTATACCGGAACGTATCTCTCAGAGGTATCAGCATATCAGTGTTTGTTGTGCACCTGGATATAGCGACGCTGGTAAGACGGGCTGCGAGGGCTACAAGGCAATAAAATATTTAACTGCCGCTCACGGCGCGTTCACATACAGCTTGAGACGTCCAAGTCGGGGCTGCCACGCCATATAGTGAGTGCTCCGTCAAACTTTTCGTTCGGTTTTATGGAGTAGCCCTACTTTATGATGTCGTAAGCGCACCTAAAAAAACTAAAATTTGGCATACACTAAAAGTTGGCTAGTATTGGCACGTTATGCTTGGATCTGATTTATTGTAGCCTACACTTTTACCAGCCCGACCACACGGTTCATTTGATATTCTCTGTACTGTAACTATTTTCAACTAATTAATAAAATTCACAAAAACCGTTAGAAACTATTCCTAGAGTATTGAAAAGAAAATGCTATGCCCTTGAGCAATGTAAGAACCCTTAAAATTAAATGCTCTTTCACTATATGCTATCATTCAAACTTTTAGATGCGTTGAAAAATTTCAATTGATTTGACAATTTTACTAATCCACTATAACACAAACCATAATGTACGTTGCCACAAAGATGGGGCCTACAGAAACTAGCGAAAAGTTATGGTTTTCGTATTTTACACCCAATGTCATCCGATAGTAATACACAAGTCTTATAGAGTATAGCTTAGTGTGTTACCTACCTATCTTGCAGTCTACCTCATCAGACGATCAATTAGTTTAGCGGTTCGATCTAAGACATTACCACAGTTAATCAGACTCTTAGCTAAAGTTTAATTTAAGATTGATTGGTCTAAGCCCCTAGATGGTCTATAAGATTATACATAGTTTATTGTGTATTGCATTGTTGTTCTTTAATTAGTTTTTTTTACGCACTAAAATCAATTGCATCTTGGTATGAATATTACTTCCCTGTAATGCGCAATAGTGTGCTAGGATGGGCAGTGTGAAATATCAAAGTATACCCCAGAACAAAGA
Source organism: Neoaliturus tenellus (assembly GCA_030545055.2). NCBI lineage: Eukaryota > Metazoa > Arthropoda > Insecta > Hemiptera > Cicadellidae > Neoaliturus > Neoaliturus tenellus. Next base: position 220,384,123 of record CM061533.1, read on the forward strand.
ATTGTTTAACGATTCATTGCTTACATGTTCTTGCTTCATCTTAAAAATATGTAGAATGTTTTGTGCTCCTTTATGCCTTTATCTACACCACGGCGTTTATCTCTACAGCTAATTGTAGTCATATTCTGTACGCAACCCCCTTTCTGTTGTATATTTGACGCAACTTCACGGTAATGGTTCATTGTTGTAAGGTTTCCCCGATAGTGTCATATCCTGCCAGTGCAAGTAAACGTCCAGCCAACAACTTGGCAAGGTTAACCGGAGGTGAATGCTTACCTTCTACAAACCCGCCTACTAATTTTCTCGCTGCGATATATCATTTCCTCTCATTCCTATTGTTGATGATAAGCGATTTTTAATCACTCGACTCATTTGGAATTTTAATACTGTGTAACAATGTGTTACGTTGTTGATTATGCAGGCAGCGTGTATGTGTTGAGTAATGTTATAATACTAGATGTATGGTTCATCACGGGTCAATCTTGTCCTCTTTTTGCATCAGGGGACGTCAAGTCCGCTTTTTACGAACTTTGTAACATTAATCTGAGTCGTTGCCCCAAACAGTGTTGTCTTGAATTTAGTGTTTTAAAGTTTATCTAATAACATGCATCATTTGAATGGTGTACGAGTGTAAATTTGATTATGAAGCTATACCCACCCTTATGTTTTTTAGTATTTAATTTGAGACTTATCGGAATCATCGCAGTTACTTCAAAACGACTAATGTACATTGTGTGGGATGTTGAGATCGATGAGGTTATTCACTTGCGGGGCTCGTGTGATGGCAGGAAGGCACCCCCGTTTGCTGGCGGGAGGGCGGTAAGTGCCAAGTGCTAAGGTGCAGCAGCGTCAATAGCAATAACACTCCACCCCCCCCCCCCCCATGGTCTAGGAGTCGTCTGATGATCGGAAGTGTCGGTGTCAGTGCGGGTGAGCCGTACCGTCCTCCCCTTCAAGGGGTGGAATTCGCCCCTAAGGAGAGCAACGCTGTTCCTGCTGATGTTCTTGATCCGCAGTTGCTTCAACAAAGTGTACCACCGATCAGAGATTTATACTTGTGAATTTTTATTTGGTAATATGTATTTTTAGTATTTTCGTTGAAATATGCAGTTTTCGCATTGAAAAAAATTTAGAGTGACATGGAATGTTTATACGAATAACCCACAGTATACAGAGCGATATAAAGTACTGTGTGCTATCACTTAACCTTCATTATGTCCCTAACCCAATCGATGTATAAAATTTGTTATTTTGTTCAATATTTACAGCGATTTAAATAAAATATCTTGAAACCGTCCCCATCATATCAAACATGACAGAGCCTGATGATAAACTAACCTGATGATAAATAAACTCTGATGATTAAAGCAACTTATAAAGGATAAAAAATCTGGTTAAGTTATTAACCACGAGAAGGTGGAGTTTGATTGGTTGTTGTAAAACTTTATAATGAATAATCAACTTTTTCTTTCTTTCTTCTTCCTACGTGAGTGTTGCCATATTTTTGTACAGCTTATGGAGTAACGAGGACCTTTAAATTTTGTGTTAAATATTAGGCCTACATGCAAATACGACAAATTATTTAACAATTTCCATATTGCAGGCTACGAAAAATTTGTAACCAAGATGAGAGGATCGTTTGACGCTTTAACTTAAAGATCCGTTGCAGTAAATGTTTACCTATCTCTCCCTCATTTTATTTTCTAGGGGTGGTCACATTTAGATTATTAACAACCGTGTACGGCACCAGCTAATCGTGCAGTGTGATGCCGTGTAGGTGATCGCGCCGGAGAGGGCTCGCAGGGCGTCGCCGTCGCCACACAATCGATACAGATATTCCGTCTGTTTGTTTACCTCATCCTCGTCCTCCACTGACCTTTCACCCGCCCTCAAGATAAACCCTGCAACCCCTTCTCCCTCACAGCCATCACCGCCGACACCCAACTCACCATCTTCTCACGTCTGTCCCCTGTCGGCCGTTGTGTTGCTCTTTCTGTTCCTTGACCACAATTGATCTCTTATTATTTTCTTCTCTCATTGATTCAATACAATTGGGGGGTTTTTTGTGTAACGGTTAGAGTATGGGAGAAAAGAGTAATGAATTATAAACGTGCAGGTAAATTAGAATTAGGATTTATCAAACCATCAGATAAATCACTCTTGTTCTTCAACGTTTTGAGATATGATAATATAAGTCTTAAAGATCCATTGGTTAAAGTCCCATTTTCTAGGACAAATTTATAACCTTAACTTGCCGTCGTCTAGTTATAAATCAAAAAATACTATAGAAGAAATTAAACATTCTAAAAGAACATATAATGTCGTCAACCAGGATTTATCTCCAGCAATTTGCACCAATCGCTGACCTTGAGTATCCACCACAAGAAGCCGTCAATGAAATCATTTCCATTAATAAATCCATTCTCTCTGTAGGCAGATCGAGAAAAAAAAACTGGTTGTCAGAACCTTGGGAACCCGTTTTGAATATCAATGATTGGTCCGTCCTTTCCATAACATGTGGTTGTCGTTATGGAGGTGGCAGTGACAGCCGGTACGGTGCATTGTTGAGTGAAGACACGGAAGCCGGCTGCGCGGCACGCACAGGAAGTGCCTAATCCACGGCCTCCTTTGCCGGACATTGTTTACTTCCGGTCGTGGCGTGCACCGCCTCTGCCTTCTGTATCGCATCTCACTTCCTTTGACCCCGTGCCGCCACTGTTTGTTTTTGCTCAACACAACTGACCTAGAATTATTCTAATGGCTGATTTTGCAGAGGAAGAGGCTGATTTGCCACATGACCTTCATGTCTTGCAGCTCGTTTTTCGCGTCGCTGTTTACAGTAAGCCTACTCGATAAAATCGGAAGGAATCGACTACACCTTCAGGTACCCTTGTTTTAATATTTTGATTTCATTGCTCATTTAAATCGTTAAAATCTGCACTCGAATTTATAAAACTCATATTTAGGTTTATCATCAGTCGGAGGCGGTAACTAGTTTTACAATGAAATTACCAACCAACTGGCCTTAAAATATTGAATGACTGTGTTCCGGTGAAATTTGCTATCAAAAAGCGATTCCCGAGGTCGTCCGACAATAGCATTTGTCGCACATGATGACGACGTGACACGCCAACAATACCCCGACAATACAGAGTTCAGCGGATGCCGCTCAGCCCGCTGCTCCAGCCTGCCCATGTGTGACCTTGACGTGCCGCCAAGGTCAGTCGTCACGTGATAAGATGGACATCGCGACCACATCTGAAGCGAGGTCATTCCAGTAATAAGATCCTCAATAACCCGGGATTGGCAGGCTATAAAAACAGACTCGCTACGTTGTATTGGATTTCTCTTTTCTGCTGTTGCCTTTGCTGCCTTTGATGCTTTGAAGTTTCAGTTTCGGCTTTCAGGCTCTCTCTGCTAATATTGTGGCCTTCTGTCACGGCCAGAGGAGCAATTTGACCGTCTGTCTATGTGTTGTGTGTGTGAAATCAAGTTCGTTTTGGGAGGACTTGTTCTTAATATTACGTTGATGTGTTCAATTTCATTAATGAAAATACAATCTTCACATATCAGCAATCATTGATACTATTGCTGTTAGACTAAATTTCAATTTTATTCTTTATCACTTGTTATTTGAATAAATGTTACAAACTAACGATTTCTAAGAATGAATATAGTTTTTTTTGTAACGTTGCAGTAATTATGTAAACCATATACTTAATATAAGATCCTTTTAACTCTAACCCCCCCCCCCCATCATAAAAAGGACAATTCAAACCTAATTTTTAAAGTAAAACAATTAATTTCAGTAATTGAATCTAGTTCTGTGCAATTTTGTACGATGTATCAATGTATTAATTTAAAAATTAATTTATCTTAAAATGAAATTAAACAAAATTACCGTCCGAATATCGTTGATGATAGAACGATCCTATTTCTGCACTTAATACAACATCACTTTAAAAGATCCGTAGTCAGGTATTCGTGTGCCGAATAATTGATTAGAATAATTAGTTACGGCATGTCAGTGGCTGACAAAATTCAGCAATAAATCTTACAAAATAATTTTCGTTGGCAACGCAGTAAATTCGAGGTATAGAAAGCTGAGTATGTTAAACTTTTTTTAAAACATTATAATGTTCCAAACATTTAATAAAATTTACAGTGTGCGAAAACACAGTAACATTATTTTTGTCGGCCACAAAGATTTGATTTATAGTTCATGTACAAGTGCAGTTAATTGCTGTCCAAGTGCTTGTCTCGTACAGTATTTGATTGGTATGCGGCATATCAGAAGTTTGTACGTTCTTCGATGTACATATCCTGGTTTTAGAACGTTGTAGTGACGTCATCACATATCCTGTATACATTGATTAAAGCTTACGGTGCACATTACGTGTAATTAGATTAAAAGTTGGTGGCCCCTGTAATGCTGGTTACGCTAAGTTTTGATCGACGTCTACATCAGCGCTGGTGCTACTTTGCTACACACAGTCTCTAGTCTAGTCATGTCGATAATCAGCCGGTGACACAGCCGCCCGTCTTGTCGCCCAACTTTTAATCATATTTGCTTCTCATTATAACAATTACGACAATTATCTTGTCTTTACCGTTCCACTCTCCGTTTACATTTACGAGTCAATGGTAATTTCAGTTAAGGAAATATTGTACAGGCCTACTTCCCTCATTTCTGCATTCCCTCCTTGTGTGTTGTTGAATTACTGAACTAGTTAATCGATGATAAAAATGCGCTTTTCTATTCTTAGTACCAGGAGGACCGAGCGTTGCTCGGTGAAATATTAGTAAATTTAAATATCAGAATAAACTTTATTGACATTTAATATGCAGTACATAAACAGCTGTTATACATTTCTTTTTGAAGTTCTGAATGTACTTCTTGTTTATATGTTGTTAATTCGTTGCCAACATGGCAACCCATAAGCCCAATGTTAAAATTTTGTAATTTTAAACTTAAATTTTTAGCAAAATTAGATTTTCCCTGGGGGCGAGACTCATCTCAATCGTATTTTTAAGGTAAAACTAAGTTTATTCCAAAATTTGAAGGAAATCGTCGGAGCCGTTTTTGAGATAATTGTGCAAGCAAGCAAACAAGCAAACATTGCTCGTATAAGAGTATAGGATTTTATATTTTTTTATTGGTTTCCCTCCAAACGTTTTTCAGTGAGTACGAAGTGTGGGAAGTAAAGAGTGGTGTAGGCCTAATTAGAGAAGATCAAACCATTAAATTTTAAAATTTTCGTAATCCAGTACGCGTGTCTACACATGTAAACAAATACATTTGTTATTATTAACGGAGGGACCAATTCTTTGCTCGGTAAACTTATAAAACTTGTAAGACGATGCCGTTCGCTTAGCTCACTCGACAGGCCAAATGGTACCGCACCCTGATTTGATTTAAATTAATGAACCACCGGTTAAAATTTAACTCGATAGTTTGGTTCGACAGTCATCAGCTAAATTTTTTTTTTATAAAATCCATAAGTATAACAATTAAACTTTGAATTGTTGTAGTACATAAACTGGATTTCCCCAGTACTTGGACCAACTACAATTATTGATTCCTTGTGGCTAAAATCCCCTTGTTATAACAAAAAATAAATTAACATATGACCAAAAAATAATTTTGCCCTTGTAAACAGTGCTCGTTTTAGAGTATAAAATTTTAAAACTAAATTTATCCCCTTTACAGTTGAATGCAAAACTGCGCAGTAACAGTATATACAGTAAGGTTGTTAGTGAGTGTTGGGAGTGTGTGGCGGGAGGGGGGGGGCGGATATCATATTAACACTGTCAGTAGGGCGAGAGGGAGTTGTGATAACCGTGTGAGAGGAAACCGCTGCAAGGCTGAGTCCGTGATACTGGCCTGTCTGTCCTCCGATACACGCCATCATACACCACTCGGAAGGAAATGTAGCCTACTATCTATACCCTTTAAAGTTGGATAAAACAATTTGTATGCTAATTTAATATGGTAATGTACTATGTTGTTTGCGGTATAATGTGTATGATCTCGAAAATCTCGAAAGGCACCCCGGCAACGCATTTATGTATCCGGTGTTCGTAACTGTAAAAGTTATACACAATTTTGATGTGGAAATTGCGTTAAAGAAAAGGTAATCGATCCAATATGTGTTATTCTACATTTGACCAATATAAAAATAATTTTCTGTAGAATATTTCTTCTGCCAATTCAAACATAATAAAGTAAAGCGCCGGTATAGAAAATACAACCATTTACTAGTTACAATACCTATTAAGCTACCATAGTTGGCGGCATGTTGTTAGCCAGTTAAACTAGAATAATCGGCTTGGTCCATTCAACAAGGGACGTCCAATAATGAGCCGATCTCTGAATATAAATGCGCATAACTTTGAATAACTCAATAGCCAACGTAGTTGTCGGCCGTCGTAATTCAGCCTTTGTCAAGAGTCAGAAGTCGGCCAGTTTATGTTACGAGAGTTTCGCAACAGCCGTTCGCCCCTGGTGCTCCAGAGCTCCTGTTGTGCTGTGCTCGCACTGATTACTCGCTCGTGATACTGACGCAATCAGGAGAGCCAACACTACGGCTACATTATTCATAATTTCGCTCTCCTGTGGGGGCAGTTCTCTCCCTTGTCGATAACTGGAATCCTTGGCAGTCTGCCCGCCTGAGTTTTTAACTGTCATTGCAGCTATACTAACAATGACTGTTCGTAACTGTTGGTGAAGGTAATAGTCATGAACATTAAACTGTTTGCAAACAGTCAAACAATTAGCCTATCTGTAACTGAAGTCAAATTTATGTTGCTGTTACTCCCGAATAAAAAATGAAACGTAATACCGGTGGTGTCTTGCCCTGATTTCAACACCATTACATGCAGCCACATGCATCTTCTTACATATCTTGTTTTCAAGGGAATTTAATCTAGTTTTCCCTCGTGATTTTTGTTCATGTCTAAGCTTAGCTGATTGACTACAATGCCATTTAATTAGAATGCACTACAAAAACAAATCATGATGGCCTGACTAAATTGCCACAGCGATCACAACCCTAGGCCTCTCTGGATTTCTTCATGTACTAGGGATTTGCCAAAGATTTGATTTGATTATTCCTCAATTCTAAATTGAGAAAATTTTTAAGGGAGAATAATAATTGCAGAGGCTTTCATTGCTCAAGAAATGTTAACTAAAATTAAAAATGTTGTTAAAACGCGAATAACTAAAATTGTTGTTAAAAAGCGAATAACTAAAATTGTTGTTAAAAAGCGAACAACTAAAATTAAAAATGTTGTTAAAAAGCGAATAAAAAATCGCTCATAACATTAAACAAGTAAAAGTAAAAGTGAGTTTGTATATATGTAAAAAACTTAAGAAATGTCATTTGTTAAAACGAAATACAAAATAAAAACGTCACCGTATACCACCCATTAATTCCATAATATTTTGTTTCTTTGTCATGAAAAAACTTTATGGACACCCGGTATATTCGGGTGGCCACAATCCATATAAAGCTTTGGTGTTTTATAAACATGAAATTTACAAACCATAAATGAATGCAGTACTAATTTTGATATCGTGCTCTTGAAACACAGTATCTAGAAGAAACAAGTCAGTCATCATGACACATCAAATACGTTACTTGAGACATCGCCGCACTCTATTTCGCGTATTTTAAGGTATAAATGACTGACTGCTGCAGGTGGGTGTGATGGTTTAAATAAGGTGTAGCTTCAGTCTGCTTTACCCACCATCCTCGATTTTTATTTCTATAAGACTAATGTTAATGTTGAACCGTCGCCACGCGTTTGATATTGGTTGGAAATAATTCATGTTGTCATCTCAAAGGAAATTTCAAAATCTAGGGAAATATGGAATAAAAATTTACCTATTAATTGTTTAATTATTAAATCAAACCCTTTTGTTCTAAGGTGGACGCGGTCTATAGTAATTTAATATTATAAATTGCTCCATAACGTGATTTTCCTTAAATACCCCCCGTCGCAGCAGACCTGCGTACTCAGCGAATTTCCAAATTAGTAATATTAATTTTGACCACATAAAACTGTAAACCAAATAAAATCACATCAAAATAGGGAAATAAATGTCTTTTCTCCTTATGATAAATATAGGGAGAGTATGCAGGTATGCTGCCATGAGGAACACTAAAAGTAGGTTTTTATCATAAAAAAAATTTATTTCGACCATATGAAACCATTTACTAAGTTTCATCAATATCTGTCCATTGCTAAAGAAGTTTGCCTATTCTCCATATGATTAACATGGGGAAAGAGTATGCAGGTTTGCACAAAAACCAAGATTTTTTACCATAAATGGATGAATCTCAACCAAATGGAGCTGAATTCCAAGTTTCATCGAAAAATATTGGTTAATAAGTAAAATAATAACACATTCTTATTCTCCATAAGATTAACATTAGAGCCCCAAAATACAATGTACTGTCTTTAGACTTTGTAATATTTCGGTAACCAATGGAGATAGAGCAAAGCTTCAAAATACTAAATTGTGTGTTTATTTGAGCTAAATCCAATGGTCAAAATAAAAATTTAAAATTTTTAAAATTTACATATGTAAAATGCAAAAAAACCATTTTTGGGGTACAAAATCCCCCAAAACTACCCCTTCCGGTAGGTCGATATGTCTGGTTTACGAACTCATCCGAATAAACGTAGGATTACACATCTCTACCAAATTTGGTCTCGATCGGACCATTTTTACGAGAGTTATCATGTCTAGGGACACATACATGTATACATATATATATATATATATATATATATATATATATATATATATATATATATATATATATATATATATATATATATATATATATATATCAGGACGTTCACAGAGTTTTGAGTCCAATTTCTCTTCCTACACCGCGCATCGAAGCCATCGCCTGGCTTCACAAGGTGGCTCCAAAACGCGGTGGTTTTAGAGATAATGACCGTGTTTTGAGCCTCACAGTGGTTTGGAGCCAACTGGCTTCAAAAGCACGGACCGCATTTCGGAGCCAGCGTATAAACACATGTGGCTTCAAAACGCTGTGAAAACGTAGAACGTAGTTGAAGTAATATATTGCTTTACTGGTGTTGGCATGTTTAATGCTGCTGTAATTACTGTAATTTATCTTAACAGGAGAAAGCTTAAAATAAATCAAAATTTTATAAAAACATGAAAATTGATTTTAAAATAAATAAATGTACATAATTTTTATCTTATGAGGGAAATAAAGTTTTTGAGATATAAATTTTGGTTACTATTTCGCAAAAGTTTCTTTTATACACTTTTGCATTATCTTAAAATAAACTAGGTTTTACATGATGGCCTAGTTTACAAATAGTAAAAAATCCTTTTTCGCTACACTAGTGTGAAAAAGTTTATCACCTGCGAAAATTAATTATTATATTGTTTGCTACGTAGTTGGAATGTTTACAACTGAAAGTAATGTTTACTCTCTTTTTCTGATTTAAACAAATAAACCTTTGTTATTGTTTCACTCGGTTCCAGTGCTTTACAGCGTTATAACACCCAATGGTCCCGGGACTCCCACGATTTTCGACGATTGTGAGCGTGGCCCAGTTACTTGGTCCGCACTTCGGCGGCGTCGCGGTCGGGGACCACGACCACGTACGCGAGAACAGTTGCAGCCATCAGTGCGGGCGCACTACACGGGAGGGTGCTTCCCACTCACACCAAATAGGCTTATGTACATTCAGCGGAATACTACAAAGGGTGGAATAAAATATAGAGACACGGACTATACGATGGCTATACTGTCACATAATGTTTGTGTATTAACTCAGACCAAAATGATGTCAGTGTTTGAAAGTAAAATCTCCCTATGGTGTCATATTTTTTTGAAAGTAAAATCTCCCTATGGTGTCATATTTTTATACAGTAATAGTCCAGGCTCTAAACAGGTTGAGCATGCACTAAAAGTCTAACAAAATTTGACTTTTGATTATTTTTGGGAACATTTAGTAGATGTAAAAAATCGATGTTGCCACATTTCCAGAGTGGGCAAAACACGGGGACGGGGG
>CM061533.1:220394287-220429120 GCA_030545055.2 Neoaliturus tenellus
AGAAAATTCCTTATTACACAGTGAACAACGAGTGGTTTCTTCAAATTGATTCTGTTCTTCATTTGTTAGTAGTTTTATTTTTATATTTCTATCATAAAAATTCCCGACACGTTTCCTTAGTTCTTTTAATTTCAATAGACAGTGTTTAGCAGGATTTTCTCCGACATACATTTGAATCTCAGTGCTAATGCCATAATCATTTAATAATTCTGTTGAAAAATTTGATTTTGTTATCATGCTGTATGAATTTGGTTTATAATGTTGGTAATCAGTTGATTTATTGGTTTGATTATCTTCTGTAGGGTTTGTCTTTTCCAATGTAGATTCAAAATCCAAGTTAACACAAAAGGGTGTTTTGTATTGGTATTGTGTTTTACCAAATGAAATTGAACAATTGTTTTTGAAGGAAGCTACTTCAACTGGTTGATATGTTTTACAGTACAGTACTTTATTATTCCAGAGTTAGGAAGAGATGACGGTAAAATTGATGTTCTTGCTACAACATTGGAAAAGTACATCAGCTTTTCAAAAACAGTAGGTAAAATTAAACTTCGCTTCGTAGACTCTTACAGATTTATGCCATCTAGTTTAGCCAAATTGTCAGAGAACCTAAGAAGAGAAGACTTAAAAGAAACCAGCAAAATTGTATCTGAAGATAAATTGGACTTAGTATTACGTAAAGGAGTGTTCCCCTACGATTACATAACTTCTGCAGAAAAATTTGAAGAAACCAGTCTTCCACCGATTGAAGCCTTCAATAGCAAATTAAACGAAAGTGAAATCTCCGTTGAAGACTACAATCATGCTTGTAATGTTTGGAACCAACTAAACATTCAAACCTTAGGGGAATATTCTGACTTTTATATAAAATTGGACGTGACTCTGCTGTGTGATGTGATGGAAGAATTCAGAAACACCTGCTTCTAAGCCTATGGACTGGACCCTCTACACTCGTACACATATCCAGGATTAGCATGGCAAGCTATGCTAAAGTCAACCAACTGTCGATTGGAACTTCTAAGTGATATAGATATGGTGCTCATGATGGAATCTGGTGTACGGGGCGGTTTGACACAAGCTGTAACACGTCATGTCAAAGCCAACAACAAGTACATCCCCGGCTTCGACGAGCAACAACCATCGGTCTACCTTGGCTACTTTGACGCAAACAACCTTTATGGTTGGGCAATGTCAAATCCGCTTCCCTACGCTGACTTCAAATGGATCGACCCGGCCACCATCGGTGACATCTCACAGATTCCAAAGGATGGTCCAAAAGGCTATATTTTGGACTGTGATTTTGAATACCCGGAGCACCTTCATGACCATCACTACGACTTGCCTCTCCTAGCCAAGACTGAAGTTTCACTGACAGGAAGATGGCCAAAATTGATGATGACCTTAGAGAATAAAGATCGGTATGTGGCTCACTACTGGGTAGTTCAACAGGCTCTTGAATTGGGTCTACGTATAGTGAGAATTCATAGAGCAATTGAATTCACCCAGTCTTGTTGGTTGAAACCATATATTGATTCCAACACTACAAGAAGAGCCGCAACGACAACAGCATTTGAAAAGGACTTCTATAAATTAATGAACAATGCCATCTTTGGAAGACCTTGGAGAACAAAAGTAAACACAAAAATGTAAAATTAGTGAGTGATCCTAGGAAATTGGAAAAATTAGTGCAAAAACCATCTTTCGGAACATCCATGATTATAAACGAAAATCTAGTCGCTGTCAGTATGAAGAAAACATCAATAGTCATGGACCGTCCGTTATACATAGGTATGTCGATTTTGGACATCAGTAAAACCCTGATGTATGATTTCCATTATAACAAAATGGTTAAACACTACGGAAGGGAAAACATTGGAGTCGCATACATGGATACGGACGCGTTTATCTACTGGATAAAGACTTTGGACATGTATGAAGACCTAAGGACTTTTCCATACAAAGAAGATTTCGACTTTTCTGACTATCCGAAAAACCATCCAAATTTTAATGAAAAAAATAAAAAAGTAATTGGAAAATTTAAAGATGAAGCAAATGGAATGCCTTTAGAAGAAATAGTGGCGCTGATGGCGAAATTGTATTCATTTAAGATGTACCACGAGAACAACACACCGACAGTCAAGAAAGCAAAAGGAGTGAAGACATCTTATTTGAAAAAACACGTAACATTTGACCACTACAAGACTTGTTTGTTTGAAGATACTACAATATCAGCAACATTCAACAATATCCGAAGCTTCAAGCATCAAGTCTACAGTGTCACCGAAATTAAAAAAGCACTGTCAGCTCGGGATGATAAAAGACACATTATGCCCGACAAAATCCACACTCTTCCTTTCGGCCATTACTCCCTAAACCCAATCAACTAGTAACCTATTCTTCGTCCTTCTACAACTTCGACCTTATTCCTTTCTCCTTCCGTAAAAAAAATGGGGAACACGGCAAGTTCAACGCCGTGTTCCCCATTTTTTTACACAAGTTTGGATGACCTTGACCCATATAAATGATGTGAATATTTAAAACAACATTCATTGTGATTATACATGTGACACATGAAACATTCAAACCTGCAATATGAAGGACTTGAAGCAAGAAATTGTCAACGAACTTCATAAACCTGCAAGAAGAAAGTTTCCACGAAGAAATACGGTGATAAAAGGAATTAATGATTTATATCAAGCCGATTTAATTGAAATGATTCCTTTTAGCAAACAAAATAAAGGATATAAATACATATTGACTGTTATTAACTGTTTTTCAAAAATGGCAGATGCTTTACCGCTAAAAGATAAAAGTGGCAAAAGTGTTACAAAAGCAATGGAAATAGCTATACAAAGAGACAAACATACTATTAAACATTTACAAACAGATGATGGAAAAGAATATTTTAATAAGGAATTTGCAAATTTAATGAAAATACACAATATAAACCATTATTCAACCAATTCAGAGGTAAAAGCCTCAATAATTGAAAGATTCAACAGAACTTTAAAAAGTGCAATGTATAAAATGTTTTCCAACAGAGGATCGCACATATGGATTGATATGTTACCGAAACTTATAAACGATTACAATAACAAGTTTCATAGGACTATTGGGATGAAACCAAACCAGGTGACTAGCAAAAATGAAAAACTGGTATTAAAACGTATAAAAATGAATACTAAACCAAAAGTTGAAAAATTAAAACCTAAGAAATTTAATGTTGGTGATAAAGTGCGAATAAGTAAATATAAAGGTGTATTCAGTAAAAGATATCTGCCAAATTGGACCAATGAGGTTTTTACTGTATTCAAAGTACAACCTACAGTACCTGAGACATATATTTTAAAAGATAATAAAGGACAATTGCTTGAAGGAGGGTTTTATGGACATTAAATGTTAAAATCAACAGTAGGCGATGTATATTTAGTTGAAAAGGTGTTGCAACGGAAAAAAGATAAGGTTAAAGTACGATGGTTAGGATTTAATAAGACGGAAGATATAACGATAGAGAATCATTTTAGGTTGAACCATTACAAAGGATGGAGATAGTACCACAGAAAGAGAGTTTTACTATTAATAATATAGATGAACTCACAGTGGATAATTCAGAATTCAATAGTGGGAAACATGGCAATTTGTTACCAAACACCGTGCGCTGTCTGGTTACCGGACCTTCCAACTGTGGAAAAACTAATGTAGTATTCAATTTGATTACAAACCCTAAAGGATTACGTTTTAACAATCTATATGTATTTTCAAAATCACTACAACAACCAAAGTATCAATTATTGGAAAAGATACTGAATAATGTGCCTGAAGTTAAATATTTAAAGTTTAATGCAAGCGAGAGTGTCATGCAACCACAAGAAGCTAAACCATTCTCTGTGTTCATATTTGACGATGTATCTTGTGAAAACCAAAACACAATAAGGAATTACTTCGCTATGGGTCGACATAACAACATAGATAGCATTTATATTGGTCAAACTTACAGCAAAATACCAAAACAACTCATTAGAGACAATGTAAACATGTTAATTGTATTTAAACAGGACGAAACCAACCTAAAACATATATATTTTGATCATGTAAATGCGGATATGACATTTGAACGATTTAAAGAGTTATGTGGAAAGGCTTGGGCTGAAAAGTATGGGTTCCTAACAATTATGAAGGAACAACCGCTAAACAATGGTCGATACAGGATAGGATTTGATAAATTTATATTAATACATTGAACGTGGTATAAAACATTCATTGTTGTACAACACGTCTTGCTACAAACATGGTTAACCAAGAAAAATTAGTAAAAGAAATAAAATCACTTAGTGATTCTATTCGGGCTAAAAACAGAGCATTAAAACTAGGTATTAGCGAGAGGGAGAAATTCCTTGAATCTACTTTTAAACCTATTACTGAACCCTTGAAACAATTAAACAAAAAATTCGCTAAACCTGTATTGGAAGGAGATGCGATTGCACCTATCACAAAGTTTGAAAGAGAAAGTGTAAAATATGAAGGTTTTAGTGATGAAGACCTGGAATCCTCTACATATAGTGGCTTTACCGGAGCAGAATCTGAAAGAGAGCTAGAATCACCAGGATATAGTGAAAGGGGACCTGAAGAAGCACCAACTGCTAGTGAAGAGGAAAAAAGAGAAGAGGCAAGAGAAGGACCGTCAAACATAAGCTTGTTGGGTGAAAACATTCATAACAAAGGACCTTTAGGAAGGAAATACATGGTAAAAATGTTACTCGGAACAATTCCTAATAAGAATTACCATAGTTATGGAGCGAGATTAACAGAAGATGGTTTAATGATAGGTAATAGCCCGTTAAACGTTGACGAACATGATAATATTGTTGTTGTTGATCAAAGATATAAGGGCACAAAAGGATTATTTGAATTATTATTTGAAAATAAGCCTTCAGTATCGTTAGTGAAAGAAAAAGACATGGAAGCATATAAAAAGATTTTGGAACAGACAAATGCATATAGGAGAAAGTATTTACCTGACCAGCTTCCTTTTAGATCTAAGTCTTTAAAATATAAAGAATTTGTATCCAAGTTAATACCAACTAGACGACAAACAATGCCGTTAACACAAAGAAAACCAGTAAAACGAAGATTTATGGCATCCACTTTGGATGTAAGTGCTCAGGAACGAAGAAAAAGAAGTAAGTCTGTTACGGGTACAGGTTTAATGAAGAAACTATATAACACAAATGTGATTTATTACAATAATATTAATAAATTGGTGGATAGAATGAAACTAATACATGAAGCTAAAGAAGCGGGTCATACTGGACTGGAAAACGAATGGGTGGCTTTAGTGGATGAACTCCGAAACCGTGGGGTAATCACATAAAAATGCGTTACTCCCTAGATTACTATTCAGTTGCACCATGAGTGTCGACAAGTTCGGACGTTACTTCTCGGATGGATTATATTATGCGAATAGTTTAAAAAGAAGTGCTGGTCTACCACAAACACCTGATGGAGACTATGATATTACTAATAAGAGGTTAAAAAACATAAAAGATCCCACGGATGAGAATGATGCAATAAATTTAAAAATATTAAAGGAAAAGATATCGCCAACATTAAGATAACAAAATAACACTTATGATGCGGGAAATCATAGAATTATCAACGTTGGTAAACCAAATCAAAACGGTGATGCAATAAACAGAGGTTATTTGTCATCCGAACTAAAAAATACGTTAAAATTCAATGGAAAAACATATAGTGCCAACAATAAACGTATATCCAACGTAGATGACCCTAAAGATGAAAAAGACAGCGTAAATAGACGTTATTTACATTCCTTGATACCTGAAAAGACAAAAGATGGCTTTTCTTTTTATAAATTTGTTATTAACGATATAGGTTATCCAAAATATGAAAATGATGCTGTAAATCTCAAATATATAAAAGATCATTGTGTCATACGTGATGTGGGAGTTATCGATTGTCTTGGCAATTGTTTGGCTAATGTAAAAGATGGTTCAGCACCATCTGATGGTGCAACAGTGGGTCAAATGAAAGAGACTTTAAAACAAGAAACAACTGGATTTGCAAAACGAGATGAAGTATTATCAAAGCAAGGGGATGACTTTATTCAAGGTAATGAAAAATTTCATTTATTGACATACAAAAACGCTTATTGGGATTGCATGCATGGAAGGTTATCAAATGTGTCATGGGGTCATGCAGATAGAGACGCGGCTGCCTTAGGACAAACAGTACATCTAGATCCAAATAATTACCATGCGTTTTTTATATGTAGTAATAAAAAATTAACAAACATGGCGCAAGGAAGAGAAGCAAATGATGCTGCAACTGTAGGACAGGCTATCACATTATCACAAATGGATAGCAAAGTGTATACTTGTAATAATAAACGTATAACAGACCTTAAAGACCCTGAACATGTGGATAATGCTGTCACTGTTAATTTTCTTGTAAAAGTTTTAGGAAATGCATTATTTGATGTATACAAGCAATCTTATTGGTATTCGTTCAGGTCGTACTCCTTTGTTGGAATCTGAGAGAGGTACTTGGATTAAACGGGAAATTGTTCAAAAATATTTTATCAACCCTAATACACAAAAGTTTAGATCATCGGATTGGGGTGATTTTGATATTTAATAAAAGAACACAATAAACGACTTCATTTATGTCCAACTTGTCATAGAGGTAACACATAAGTTGTACATTGCGATTATAAAAGGACAATAATGACGTTCCAGTACATCAGTCCATATAGAGACACTGTAAGGAGAGGAGGTGGGATCACGTCCACAGCGGTTTCTCTGTTAAGTAAAGCTTTAAAACGAATTCCAGTAGGATCCATAGTAAATAGAGCAATAGACGCATTACCATACGAATTTCATATACCGGGAGGTTATCAGTATTGCGGACCAGGAACTAAATTGAAAAAACGACTGGAAAGAGGCGATCCTGGCATAAATAAGTTAGATCAGGCTTGTAAAGAACGCGATATCGCATATTCCACGTTTGCCGATTCAAAAAATAGATCGATAGCAGACAGAAAGCTTGCGGACATAGCTTGGCAACGAGTAAAGTCAAGTGACGCTAGCATAGCAGAAAAAGCAGCAGCTTTAGCAGTAACAGCAGGTATGAAGGCTAAAACAGCAGTAGGAGGTGGAAGAAGGAGGAGAAGAAGGGTAAAAAGGAGGTCAACCGCAAGAAAACATGGAGGAAATATAAGAAGAACACGACGATCTAGCAGAAAAGGCAGGAAGAAGCCCACCGTGTGGTCAATGGTAAAAAACGGGGCAGGTCTTTACCTAAGACCTTATCGTGCGTATTAAATGAAAGAAATCAATTGGTTATACCACATAAAGCATTAACCAATATTGAATTATTTAAATATATTTCCTGTTTAAAAATACCATTTTTCCGCGGTGTATTCATGAAAGACAGTTTACCAAAGAAAATGTGGCAAAATGAGACTGGAATTGTAAATTTGGATAATACTGAAGGCCCTGGCACCCATTGGGTTTGTTATAAGAAACTAAATAACAATGTATATTATTTTGATAGTTTCGGTAATTTGCCACCACCAAAAGAACTTCAAAATTACTTTAAACCTGCTAAAAACATATATTATAACTATAAAAGAGAACAACCTGATAATACTTCAATATGCGGCCATTTATGTTTGGAATTTCTAGCTAAAAGTATCAGTCACTATTGAGATGTCTTCCTATACGGTATCATTAACAGGAAAATCGTCCACTTTACGAAGTATCCTTTTTCCAGCGTTATGCTTGCAAAAAGGAAGATTTTGGGAGGCGGCACTATTGGATTTTACAACTTACAACTCTATTCCCAATGTTACGGAAGGTAAAAATAACGTATTGCATTATTATAAGGGAAAAGATGCCAGTGGGAAATTTACAGACTTACAAGAATGCAGGTTACCCACAGGTTCTTATGAAATTGATCATATAAATGAATTTTTGCAAACTAAAATGGGAAAAGACAATATAACATTGAAAGGTAATAATAATACGATGAAAGCTGAAATTACTTCCAAATATTATATAGATTTTACTCAACCACACTCAATTGGTGATTTATTGGGGTTTTCCAAAGATGAGCCAATTTTAGGACCAGATGTAACACATTCCGGTAAGAAAACAGTAACAATATTAAAAGTCAATAGTATAGACATAACTTGTAACATTATACAAGGAGCTTACAGGGATGGGGCTAACACCCATATCATACATACATTTTACCCAAGTGTACCGCCCGGATTTAAAATTGTTGAAAAGCCACAAAACCTGGTGTATTTACCGTTGAACACCACTTTCATTTCAGACATCGTGTTGAGCGTATTGGATCAAGACGGTAACTTGGTAGACTTCAGAGAAGAGCCTATTACGATTAGATTACATTTAAAATCGACACTTTAATACAAAAACCATGGGTTTAACATTTAAAAGCGAACAACCTACGGGAAACCGCATTAGTAGCTCTTCAGCTGTGGAGGAGTTAACAAGCGAGAACATTCGTTTCTTAGAGAGAGTTGGATTACAATTAACCGATTATGGATATACTGGATATAGCGCAGGGTCCAACATTCGACGAAACCCTATGGGAAAAAGAATATCACACCCACAACCCTTACACTTCATCGAAATTAAACAATAACGATGAAATTCGTATCCCCATACAACATCAAGACATTTACACACTACCATGTGAAAGTTACTTGTATATTGAAGGAAAAGTTACTAAAAAGGACGGTACTACCACTGGTACAACAGTTCCATTTATAAATAATCCTATGGCTTTCCTGTTTGATGAAATTAGATATGAAATATCAGGTGTAACAGTTGATTCCACTAAAAAAGTAGGTATTACAACAACTTTAAAAGGATTAACATCTATAACACCCAATGAAACCAATTTACTTAAACCTGCCGGATGGGTATTACCTACAATTGACACAATCACTCCAAATTCAGATGGATATTTTGATTTTCATATTCCATTACGTTTGTTGCTTGGTTTTGCTGAAGATTATAGGAAAATAATATTAAACGTTAAACAAGAATTAGTTTTGTTGAGGTCTTCTAACGATAAAGACATTATTAAAGCTGCAGATAATACAACTGATGCAAATTTAGAATGGAAATTAAAATTAGACAAAATTGTATGGAGAGTTCCACATGTTAAATTAGCTGACGAGCATAGAATGCTACTTTTAAGAAAATTAAAAGCCGATCGTGATATTGTTATTCCATTTAGAAGTTGGGAATTCCATGAGCATCCGAGTTTACCTACTACGGATCGACACACTTGGACTGTTAAAACATCAAATTATGTAGAACGAGCCAGGTATATTATATTTGGTTTACAAACAGGTAGAAGAGACGACATCACTAAACATGCAGGACAATTTGATCATTGTGACTTGAAAAATATTAAAGTTTATTTAAATTCACAATTCTTTCCATACGACAATTTAAATGTGTCATTCACTAAGAAGAAATACAGTATATTGTACGATATGTACGCAAGGTTCCAAAGTTCATATTACGGTAAAGCAAATACACCTTTATTATCACCTTCAAAATATTTCGATGCCTACCCAATAGTTGTAATTGATTGTTCTAAACAAAATGAATCAGTAAAATCATCAAGTGTGGATATAAAAATAGAAATGGAATTTAACTCGGCTATACCGGCTAATACAACTGCATACTGTTTAATTTTACATGATAAAATTGTAACATACACACCTCTAACTGGAATTGTTAAAAATGTACTGTAACAACCGGTTTTGTTTCATTCCGCGAGTATAAAAGCAGAGCGTACAGGCCGCTCCTCATCAGTTTGTTGCCTACTGTTGTATGGGTAGCATCGTATTCAATATGGCTTCTCCTAGTGGTACACCTGAAAATGTGGTAGATATTGAGAAGGAGATATCTGAGTTTTTAGATCTTCAAGGTCACCAGGAAGGAGGTGAACAAAACGTTTGCGGACAACTTCACGCCAGTAATAATGTTGAAGAAAAGGGTAAAAGAAGAAAGACTATACAAAAGAGAAAAAGGGATACTGAAGATAATATTTCTCCAAACATATTGAGTGAGGTATTTTTGCGAATATTTTACCCAATCTCTTCCAGTTTGGACAAAAGTGTTTTAATCGGTGTTATGAAATCGACAGATTATTCCCCTACTGTAATTTTAACTCATGGACCCAAAATGATTTTGTTTACGGACAGTGCTTGGGAATCGTTTATGAAACACTTCCATCTGCTAGAATGCTATTTAAGTAGTAACATGTTTGGAAGAAAGACAAGAGTAGGACTTTTGGATTCAAATGTGGAAATCGATATTATTAAACATCGTGGTGATCATCAGCTGCGGTTTAGAGACACAACAAGACATGATAACAAAATTCAACTTAATCGAGAGGAGTTTTTTATTTTAACTTGTGCGACTGAACCTATAACAAGATATTTGAGACAACTGGTGTTTTCAAGTTCTATTATTAAAGATTACCTGGAAGACACTTTGGATAAACAACCGGACGCACCTATATTATACGGACCTGTGGATACTTCTATATTTAATAGAGTTCCTCATGAAGTACAGATTTGGAGACAATTGGAAAAGTACGCTCAACTACATAAGAAATCAGTAAAACAGGAAGAAGAGGAAGATGGAGGAGAAGAATCAAGTGTTAGTGATGAAAACGAAAACAAGGAAAATATAAAGATGGAAACTTAAATGACAATGGTTAGTTTCTAAAACAATAACCAACATTTTGTGGGGTTAGGCCTATTGGGGACGGTGCCCACGTTAAATATACACCAACGCGCCAACAACTGTACGGCCTGGTATAAAAGCAGTACCTACCGTGGTGTGGAAATCAGTTGACCTCCTGACTTCATAATGAGCAGACGTGTGACCTTCAAAATGGACAAGGGAGAAGAAGAAGAACAAGTAAAGTCCATGCCTGGTATTATTGATTTTCAAGCGTTTCGTGGTAATGATGATAGATTCATTATAAAAGAACTTGTATTTTTGGACATGAATACAAGTGTTCCTTATTCGTTTTTATTTAAACCGCCATGTTCTTATTCATCTTTAACTAGTAAAGCCGCTACTACCAACAGATGGATTTCAAAACACTTCCATCATATCGATTGGTATGATGGTTTTACTAGTTACACGGACTTGTTTAACATTATGCATCACTTTTCAGACAAGTTTACCAATATTTACACAAAGGGGCTGGAAAAGAAACGATGGATCGAAGGATTTACTCATGTTCCGGTTAATGATGTGGAATTGGATAAGAATTATCAATACATGCTGGAAACGATATGTATTTGTACAAAAAGCCCAGAACATGATAAAGATAGACATTGCGCTTTGAAAAATGCCTATAAACTCGCCTCTTACCTTCAAAGCGGGGAAGTGGGGAGTGGTGGGGGGAACGGAGAGTATATAAGTGAGGAGCAGACCGGGACCTGGCATGAGTATTACTCGAGATTCCGAGACGACAACATCTCCGAGCAAGAAGACGATCTGTAACCTGACCATGGCATCTCACCAGTTCCTTCAGACTTTGGTCGAGCAGTTCAATGCTCACTCCAAGTCAACAATATTACCTGTGAAGAAGTGCTCTGAACTAAAAGATAAAAAGCACTACATAATCCATGCTATGAAGAAGATGGAGACTACAGTTGGGGAGGCCATCTGCTGCAGTCTCAGCGAGGCACCGTTTACTCCGGGGGATGAGCCCAAGTTCCAGGTGTACCTGCCCAAGAGATTCGTCCATCTTCTACAAAACGAGGACCTTCGCTCTATTCAACCCGGCTGTCTATACCTGGTGTCCCACGGCTGCACGGGTAGCAACTCTACAGAGTTGACCATCCACATTGCCGACAAGCAGCAGTGTTAGATTTAAGTTTTAATGTTGTACATATGTTATTGTAATGTTTTATAAATAAATAAATCATAAAAGACAAAAAAATAAGAAAACAAAAATGCAACATATCAATATGTGAAGTTTGTCACGTATTGATGTGTTGCATTTTTTTTAAACTTCGCGGGTGACCTTGACCTTTGACCTTTGCATTTCACAATTACCCCCACTACCGTAATTACCCCCACTACCGCACTAGGATTCAAACCTGCTTGGATGCGAAAAACGGTCAGTCTGTTGCCAACTAGCAAACGATGAGCACCTTGTACGAGCTTTGCTTACAACGAGTTATAACTGACGCATCTTTATTCCAGACGGCTTTACAAGATAATATCCCTATAACAGTAAAGCAGGATATCGAAGAGTACAAGAAAGATAATAGAGGGTATTCGGGATACTCCTGGTATAGGTTCCAAGACGGGGAAAAGTTTTGTAGGCCTTGTGGCGATGCTGCCGTCAGAGACCTTCGACGGTTCGTACAGGAAGGTGGTAGAAAACAGTTCGGATTTCTAGCACCGATGTTTAGATTTGAAAACTACAAGGACACCTGTGCTATTTGTTCCATCCCATTGTATCGATGGAAAAAGTTTAGAAGTGT
Source organism: Neoaliturus tenellus (assembly GCA_030545055.2). NCBI lineage: Eukaryota > Metazoa > Arthropoda > Insecta > Hemiptera > Cicadellidae > Neoaliturus > Neoaliturus tenellus. The sequence goes on from CM061533.1 coordinate 220,406,865, forward strand.
TTAATTGGATCTTCCATACCCCCACCACCATTACCCCCACCACCATTACCCCCACCACTATTACCCCCACCACTTTTTCATGTACCTCCAAACGCTATGCCTCGGCTTCATTTCTACTCCAGCGGCCAACCTAGCAACATCAGGATGTCTCTCAACGTCAGTTGCGCAAGTTACGAGGAGGTGAGCATCAAGACTCAGCAGGAGCTAAACGACTTATACAAGGAGTTGCAGCTGATGGTGGCACGAGGCTACCGTATAAATGTGCAAGTTTACGCTTGCAATATACGGAACACCCGGCAGTCAAAGGAAGAGCCTGGACACTCCTCGACGGCTTCCTCACCAGCGTCCATGAAGACCGAGCCAGACAACTTGGACTACTTCAGCTGACTAGCAGTTGTATTTCTTGTCCTAACCATTGTAGAATATGTATATTTTTTCATTATATTAAAGAAGTAAAAGAGCGAAAACACCTATCTTGTTACTGACATATAAGCTCAGTAACAAGATAGGTTTTTTTAAAACACAATTTGGATGACCTTGAAACTTCCCCCTCCACTGCTTTGCTACCCCCACCACTTGACTATTGGTGTACATGGCACATCGCAATTGGAAACCTCATTCCATCTTCAACAGCCACACCGACAACATCAACAATGGCAAACCTACCAACAGATGAAAGATGTCCTCACGCATGTTGTGACTTCGTCCACGAGTTGGAGAAGAGGATGCAGGAGAGGGCGATAAGAAGAAAGCAGATCCACTCAGAAAATATCATGATAGTCAACGGCTATCTTTTATTGTTCGGCCTTATTATGGTTGTACTTTTCATACTGTATGGCATAGTCACATGTGTCGGCAAGGTTGCGGAAGAAAACGCCCGCCACCATCAATTGGAAAGTTTTAATGTTACTTTGTAGGTTTTCCTTTTTTTAAAACTCCGTTTGGATGACCTTGACAATTCCCCCACTACTCCACCACGCTCCCCACCACTTCACCATGTTCCTGCATGAGCATCACATCAACCGTCATTCCTTGTCCGACAAGCAACCATGGCAGACAACACCATCAGCCAAGCTGACTCCACTACTGATGTCGGTACAAGTACGGGTTGGACACTGTCAATCGATAGTGTACACTATTTGGAGACGATTTGCGAACGGATGAAGGAAATACTGCGGGACAACCCTGGGATCATAATACAAATGAATTTAAATTATGATTGGTCCCAAGTTAGAATGCAAGGGGACGACAACAACGGTCAACAATCTCCACAATATTCGCCGATGTCACCAATCTACCCTTACGGCGAGTCTGACGTTGATGAAGATGAGGCTGATGAAGATGCAGGGGACAACGAGGCTGAAGAGGAGTAAGCTTCATTCTTTTTTTAAAACCCAAATTGGATGACCTTGAGAATTCCCCCTCCACTATTTCCTTTTTTTTAAACCCAAATTAAATGACCTTGAGAATCCCCCTTCCACATACTTTTGGTTTACCCCCTCTACTTTTCAATACTGTTACCACGGTCTGTAGCTCACCTCATTCCTTGCTTAGCTATCATGGCGGACAGCACTCTTTCTCGAGTTGACTCAACTACGGATGAAGAATGGCCATTTTCGTGGAATGTTCATCTGCAGGATTCAACAGAAGTGGATATGTTGCATGAAAAATTGGTATACGTACTAAACGAAAACCCCAACATTGAATGTAGAATGACTATGGATTTCGATGCAACAGGGGTCCACACTCAACCTTGCACTTCCAGCCAGCCTGAGCCTCAGCTTCAGCCAAAGAACTTTACACTCCAATACGGCCGGAGGATGTGGTTATCAGCGAGGCGGACTCAACTACAAGTTATATTGAGCCAACAAATTGGAAGCTTGTTGTTGACACCTTACACAAGGTCGACTTAGTATGTGACAAATTAAAGGAATTGATGATGCAAGATCCTGGTCTTCGTTTTAAAATTGATATGTTTTTCATCTGGGGAGCACCTGCGCGGGGCTCTTCGTCTGACAGCTCTCCAAGTACAACGGACGAGGAGGAGGAGGAGGAGGACGACTAGTTGTCTTTTTTAAAACTCCGTTTGGATGGCCTTGACCTTTCCCCCTCCACTGAGTTTATTTAAAGTGCACTCTCACTGACTGCAGCATCATTTCATCGTGCGCCTTCACCGCAGCAACATGGAGAGTCAACTCAACTACTGTTGCGAACAGAAATGTTTTTCATGGCCAAATGACATTGATGTGGTGGATGGCCTGGCGTGTAGAAAATGTGAAGCTTTTGGTCAGTGCATGTGCAAGTGCAAGTCTTGGAAGAAGCCGAAACCAGAGTTGAAGACATTCCATGTGTACCAGATGAGAGGGCATAGGTACACTTGTTGCCCTGAACGTTGCATTGAATTCACACTAAGACAGCTAACTGGCTGCAAAATGTGCAACAATCATTTTGCAGGTTTTTGCAAACATTATTTAGGAGCGTGTCAGTACAGATCAACTTGGCATACAGAAGCACTCACTATCAATGAAATCGCTATAGACTCACAAGAGTAGTCTTTCTACTCTTTGACTTTTTTTAAAACTCCGTTTGGATGACCTTGACCTTTCCCCCTCCACTCACCTTAGTTTATATAAGCTCCATTCCCGCTGACCACGGCATCACTTTATCTTGCTCCCTCGCCGAAGCAACATCAAGTATGGAAACTAAGCGTGTCTCATGTTGCGAGCATAAGTGTTTGGAGATACAAGGCGTCACATATTGTGCAAAGAAGCGTTGGGAGGAAGAGACGGGGACAACCTATTGCTGTGAGGATAAGTGTTTCCTCTTACCAAAGTGGCAAGTGGATGGGCTGGCCTGCCGGCAATGTGAATGCTTCGGATGTTGCAGGTGTAGATGCAAGAACCAACAGCTGCCACCACCGGTACTACAAACTTTCAAAATCTACAAATCCAAATACTTTTATACTTGTTGTCCGCAGCGGTGTATTAAGTTTCACTTCTCCAATCTTACCAATTGTCGGAAGTGCTACGGACAACCAGATGGGTGGTGCACCTGTTTTCTGGACTCCTGCCCCTACAGATCGGATTGGTTTACAGATCCGTTAGAAATTGATGAAGTCGCCCAGGAAGCACAAGAGTAGTCTTTCTACTCTTCAACTTTTTTAAAACTCCATTTGGATGACCTTGAGATTTCCCCCTCCACTTCACCATATACCTAGAGTACACAGAGCCTGACAGTCAGTCACTCGGTGGCTGTCGTGGGGTGCGCATCGGTGTCGGCGCTCCGTTGTTAAGTTTTCAAGGTCACAGTAATATCAAATTGTTGGTGTTGTGCTGGTTCAAGGTCACCTGAGGGATAACCGATTGCCCATTTAGGCAGAGTCATGTCAGAAACTCGAGTTTAACTTGGCACTTTTGCCGTTTCTCGTCGCAGATTCGCTCCAAGTGGTCAAGGTCACGGGGACTCGGACTGAAACTCGGAGCGTAGTGCGAGAAACGGCAAAAGTGCCAAAAAATTTTAAGTTTCGGCGTGACCTTGACCTTAGTGGCGTCGGCTACGTCATTTTGATGACGTAAGGGGTGATGACGTCATCAGCACGTCATTTCTGTGACGTCATGGGTGTGACGTCATCGAAATGACGTCATTAGTGATGACGTCATCGATGACGCAATCGATGACGTCATCGATGACGTCATCGGTGAGGTCATTGACCTCGATGACGTCATCCCTCAGGTGACCTTGAACTGAGCCAGCACCAACAATTTGACACTACTACCGTCGTATGCCGTGTCTGATAGACAAAATAAAATTCGCAAGCCCTCTTTAAATCGGTTAATTGGTAGTAAAGTTATTTGCAAAGTAAAGGGGCCCGTACACGATCGTGAAATGTTAGGTCAAACCGAGTGAGTTGCAGTACCCGTATTTGCAGCAGTTCATTTCACTTGGTTGAACGTTAATTAAATGAAGCAACATACTAATTTTTATCTCAAACGAACTACCACAAAACTTTTACAAGTTCCATTTATTGGTAAAACGGTTTACCAGTATCCAGCACAATCCGTAGTATTATTTACAAAGTTTATCGATTATCTATATATTACTAAACAATCGTGTTTCGTTTCCTCCTTTTTTCTCAGCTCGTGTTCATCATAGGAGAATTCCGCACATACTGTTAGAAAGGTATAGTCCTCTAGATGAGCAGAATCCCATTCCAATTCAAATGAGAACCCAGGGATACGCCCCTTAGGCTTTCAAAATTCTAATGTTAATCTCATGGAGTAGGGATAATTGATTGAATCATTAGACAGCTGTTATAAAAACAATTGTTAGAAAAAACTGGAAGAACAAATGTTTCAGTTTTAAAGTGTTTTTAAACTTCTTGGGTCTAGATCAACTGAAGTTTAGATCAGGAGGCGATCTATAGTTACAATTATTAGCCATAAATTTCTTTTCCTATAGCTTTTTCAATTAATCTAACGAATCGAATTTGTTTGTGTAAACTTTTTAATTACATTATTTTAACGGTCCCCCTTATAGTTACCATTATCTTTTGAATAAATCAAGACCTCAGTTATTACCTTGTAAACAATAGGAAAGCAATATTGTTAGCAAATATTGATAGCTTTCACACTTATAGATAATCCGGATTAGACATAATTAAATCTTAAACAACATCTTTTTGTGCAACGTGGAAAATTGCTATTAAACCTACTAGAATTAGTGCAGTAACTACGCTTAGAAAAAAATCTAAAACTATAATTTTTTGTTATGTTGTTAGTCATACTACAGATATTGATAACATTCAAGGAAAGTGTTTAAAAATATATAAAACATTTAAGTATGATAAATGAACTCATGATCTTTATCACGATGTGGTCTTGATAGGATCGTTTTTACGAAAGTTATGTGGACCGATCTTAATGGAGTTTGCATATTTCTTTTATCCGATATAAACATATGCGTGAACCGACTTTACAAAGGCTACTAACCTATCAGTTGGTTGGTCAGCTGAAAAGGGTCAAACGATAAAATGCAATTGTTTGCAAGCATTTGTTAAGAATGAAATAAACTACGCTTAGAAAAAAAGCAAAAACTATAATTTTTTGTTATGTTGTTAGTCATACTACAGATATTGATAACATTCAAGAAAAGTGTTTAAAAAATATATAAAACATTTAAGTATGATAAATGAACTCATGATCTTTATCACGATGTGGTCTTGATAGGATCGATTTACGAAAGTTATATGGACCGATCTTAATGGAGTTTGCATATTTCTTTTATCCGATATAAACATATGCGTGAACCGACTTTACAAAGGCTGCTAGCCTATCAGTTGGTCGGTCAGCTGAAAAGGGTTAAACGATAAAATAGTTGAAGAGTGCAGATGACGAGAGCATAAGCCCGCGCTTGAACTACATTTGCGTATAAATTAACCTGGTTGAATTACAACTTTTTTCATGAATCAATAGTCAGTTCAAAACTAAAATTTAACAGTGGTAAATGGAGTCTGGAAATTTTGTCACGGTTATATTACTTAGTAATAATTATTTGTTATAAGTTTCAGGTTTACCAAGTTTTTTGCGGGTTGGTCTTTAATTAACTTTTATTATAGTGTCTTAGTAATAGGTCTATTAAATTTATACCAACAACCAACTATATCTTTCTATAGTTAACAGCTGAAAATAAAACTACTATTAAATATTCCTTTATTTTAGTTTACCTTTTGTCGTTATTTCGTAACAAAAATAGAAACCCATAACCATAAGACCATTACTATAAAATAAAGATAAAAAAAAATTTATTTCTAAAAAGACTAATTTGTTACCGTATCCAAATCACTTTGAAATGTAAAGTTTAAGCACAAATTTATCTGCAAGTATTTGAGGTCATGGAACATACATTGCTTTAGACACTGCTTGTATTATAGTACGAATTTCATTTTATTTAAAAACATTTATTTCATAAATTAATTGTCATCTATTATCAATGATTAAATAAATTTATTATATAGAGTAACATTAAAAATGACCAATAATAGAATTGTTTTAACAATCATCCATCCATCGATTTCCATTTATGAATATCTTTATTATTTAATCATTCACTTAAACGTAAATAAGGAAACATCACGGTGTGAAAATTAATTGCTGCTAATAAGCAGTTTGGCTCAAAACAGATAGCCCATAATCTGTCCATAAGCCCATTTGGCTTGGGGCAAAAGTCCATAGTTGTGCAATCGGTAATATTAATCATACGTTTTTTATGCTAAAACACATATATTAAAATTCAAAACTCTTTATTCATAAACAACCTTTTTTTTATTTTACATTTTATCGTGTTTCAAATGCACACGCACGTGCAAAACAATTAATCTAAACACTGGCATTTTTTTATAGTCCTTCATAGTGGTTGGTATTAACACACTTATAAAGAAGGTTGTCGATTAAACCTATTAACAAATTTTTGATTTTAACTCCTAACTTTATGATATAAATGAAAATGTAACACATCAAGAAAAACAAAACATATTTTCAAATGATGAATAAAAATACGCAAAATACAGATCTACATGACATTATTATACTGATGATATGATCATATTTTTAAGTTTATTTTTTATTTTTTTAAATCTTGCAATACTTGTCGACTCACTAAGAATTTTCATTATTTAACTATAATTATTTTGACTAGAATGCTTATTAAATATCTTTATTAAGAAAATTAAAGCTGATTTCTAAAAATATTTTTATTTATTTTTTTAATGGTGATGTAACCAAAGTATACAATTGAGGAGCTCTTGTATTTTGTTGATGCACTTTAATATCACACAACTTATAGTTTCTTAAAACAAAACTTAAAACAGATAAAATATATAGAATTGTGTAACATTTAATAAATCCAATTCCTTAAACATAAAAAATATACAGTAGAACCTCGATAGTTTGTCACTCCTGTTAGTTTGACATAGTCCATGACAACTTACCATGTTAATAATGACCAGCAGTGTCCGTGTTGGAACCTGCTGTGAAAGTCAACGATTTCAAGGTTGGTGCATACCGCTTCGCACAAGGCCAAGTCCTAGACTACTTGTGTGCTCAGGCGGAACTGATCTTCCCACGCGATAGCCGTTATAAAAAACGATTGTTTATCGCGCCGCGACCATTAATTAACTCGCATTCGCGGTATTCGCATCTCTCTCTCCTACTCATTATATATACGTTTTGCCAACTTCATTATACAGATTCAATTACTACTAACCTAAAATTTCATTCACATTATCACATGGCATCCTGTTTGAATCACCTTCGCGTGCTCTGCGTTATATCACATTATCTGGCTTCTACATATAACACATATTACGAAATACTTCCAAACCTTCGGTTTCAAAGACTAAAACTAATTTAACAAAAGTAAGGAAGAAATTGAGGTTTAACCCGTTATTCTCTGCTAGAACTTCGCGGATTCACGTTGATGATAGTGTTATTCACAACATTTTGCGTTCGATGTTACGTTTCCACAACTTCGAACTTGTTACACCTATCGACTGTGTTCAGCAGGTTTTCATATTTTACCCCCACCCTTCTTTAAATAAGTGCGCTCACGACGATTCCTGTTTCATTCTCCTGTACACTCTTCGACTAACAACAACTCCGCTCTGAATTACACTACACGAAGATGGATACAAACCAAGAACAAGTTCAAGTTCACGAAATATCATCTACTACTCACCCGAGGGAGAATCCTCCGAGAATTTCAACTTCACCGAATCCACAGGACCCCGTCCAGGTTTCGGATGTATCTTCGACGGCGAGGAATGATGTTGAAGCTATTCTTCGGTCGCTCGTCGGTTTCGACTGACCTGTACGACGATCGACGTTAATCTGAACTCTTAGCAGTTCAGTCTTTTTTAAAACTCCCTCCGGATGACCTTGAAGCAATTATCCCTTCTCCTTTTTCGACTAACTTCCACTTTTGTTCGACTGTTGAATTTCAGTTTTGAACTAACATTTTTAATTTATGCGCAAATTTAGTTCAACCGAGCGCCGTCTCCAATCCCCCCATTAACTGGCATCTACAGTCACGCATATATTTCGACGAGTTATAGGCCAGTCACATAGGGAACTAAAATTGCAAAGCATGATGTATTTCTGTATTTTTTATATGTTGTTGGGATCGGTTAGGGCAATTCAAAAACAAGTTTGCAGCTTCGAAAACCCTGTGCTTCCTGCGTAATAAGTAAAAATCCACACAATTTATGTATTTTTACTAGTTTTGGGCTTATAACTTATCATAGTGCATTTTTCTTAACACTACTCCTACAGTAATTAAAGAACGTAAAATTTCAAACAATTTAAGAAAAATTTCAAATATTTGAGTCAAATAGTTTTTGAATTTTGATTTTTTTAAAATTACAAACCTTTGTAATTAACAGCCAAAATTTGCATTTTTTCTGGTTTCGACAACCAAAAATGGTACTATAAACGGCAATTAAATTTAGCCACTTTATGGACTATTTGACTCACATATGAAATTTTTCTGAAATTGTTTGAAATTTTACGTTCTTTAATTACTGTAGGAGTAGTGTTAAGAAAAATGCACTATGATAAGTTATAAGCCCAAAACTAGTAAAATTACATTAATTTTGTAGTTTTTTACTTACTACGCAGGGAGCACAGGGTTTTCGAAGCTGCAAACTTGTTTTTGAATTACCCTAACTGGCCCTAACAACATATCAAAAATACAGAAATACATCATGCTTTGCAATTTTAGCCGCTTTCTATGTAAAATTTGACTGGCCTATTATGTTTCATTCTTCATTCTTGTTCTATCTTCGGAACTTAACACTTCTATTTACCTTCTCTCTCTCTCTTGTTATGGCTGCGCAATGTTTGAACTGACTTTTATTTTCGTTTAACTGTTAGAGTTTTGTTAACACCGTCGAATTACAATTTTGAACTAACTTTTAATTTATACGAAGTTTTAATTCAACCCCGGTTAATTTATGCGCAAATTTAGTTCAAACCCCAGTTGTTGAATTTCAGTTTTGAACCAACTTTTAATTTATGCGCAAACTTAGTTCAACCCCCAGTTGTTGAATTTCAGTTTTACACTAACTTTTAGTTTCGTTCGACTATTAGAGTTTTGTTAACACCGTCGAATTTCACTTTTTAACTAACTTCTATTTTATGCGCACTCTTGGTTCAACCGACCGCCGACGCTCTCGCCATCTCCACCCCGACGTCTATTGTCCCCACTTCTGGCCCACCGGAAGCTGTGTGCCATGGCATGTGGCTTCCGGTGACGTCACTTCCGGGCCAGAAGTGGCTTTTCTACACTACTGTGCTGGTAGCTGGTGGACGGTAAAAGTGGTGTAGAGGAGCAATCTGGGTCTATCCGCCAGGGATCGGACTGCCACCGCCTCTCTTCAACACAGACGGTCTGAGGGATGCCTATAAACAAAAAAAGAGATGTACTCAAGTGTGCTTCGATCATTTATTAAAAGATCCTTAAAGTTCATAGCATGGTCCTAATATAATACGTGTTTTACAGCACCATGTCGCTCGCGAAGAAATTTGAAACTCTGCAATGTCTCCCCAACTATCCCCGGGTGCCGGCTAAGGATCTTAAAGCGGCGGGCGGGTATCCGATTTTGGACGCCAGGTGAGTGGATACCAGATTTGGACCCGCAGTTGTACTCGATATAATGAACGGCGAGGAGCGATCGATCGTCTTCCTACCAACTAGATTCAACGAGCAGCTAACTGACAATGAACTGGTGGAGATGAGGAGGGATCAGGGTTGGCGGGTTCGTTGTACGAGAATGAGTGGGAATTCACCAGATATTCTTATATATTACCGCTCAATTTAAATTAAAAACAATTAACTTTGCTCTTTTCAGGAATGTGTTATTATTATTTTCTATCCACCAATGCAATGTATGCAACAATGTGTTTAAGCGATTAGTGAATATATTCTCGCAACTGTTTGCTTCATGCATATTATATATTAAGGCAATAGTCTAAATTTAGGGCCTGATTCAATGCTACGTATTTTCCTCTAGCTAATGAAAAATATAATGCATAGTGTTAAACATTCTTTTAACTTTAAGCATTTCAAAATAGTATAAGTTTATACATAGTATTACAGCACTGTTCTATATACATACACGTTTTATAGTTACTTTGTATCACAAAAACAACTCTATCACAGTACAATAACTTGGGCATCATGTGTTTTACTACATTACTGTCAGGATGGCTTTTAAGCGTAATATCTGGTTTTTCGAAATATTTATTTAGACAATTTTCATCTTATTTTATAGTAGTATCTGGTTCTTAAAAACAATTGTTTAGTATAATTACATCTTGCTTTTGAAACTTTATTACGTAATTACTTAGACGTTTTACGTAAGGGCAAACAAAGGGAAGTATTATAACAATCAAATTTATGCTCGTGTTTGCCAAGACTAGAAACGATACTTTAAATAGAAAAAAGAGTTAATAAAATCCTTTCTATTTAAATACGTTCTACCAGGTTTACTTTTACTTTAGTAAAGTGGATTCTATTACCTGTTATTTGAGGGCCCCCAAAAGCTTGATCCGGATGAGGCGGCAGAGATGTCACCTGCGAAAGCTGGCCTAGAAGCTCCAAAACTTCCTCCCGGCTTCAGTCCTCGAAGTACACAGTCAGATAGTAACGGGCTGACATGTCTGCGAGTGACATTTGTTTACGCGAAAAGCGTTTTATATTCCTATTTGGGTGTGGCAACTCACAATATTCTGCGCACGAGGAACTTTAACAACCCAAGCAAAATACATCGTTATTTAAAATAACGTCACCGAAACAATCAATTTGGAGTGCGGTCAATTTGGCGATCAGGAAATCGCTGACGCGACAATCAATTTGCCGCAGCAGGACACCTAAAAACTGGATCTATATCAACACGGAATAGATTAACAAACACCCGGCACTCCAAAAAACCGGTCCCGGCCAGCGCGAGCCACGCGCGGCACGCATGCCCAGCGGCCGCGCCCAGCTCCCAAACCAGTAAATGCTAAAACCCAATTCTTGGTTTTCGCTGGGATTTGGTCACTTGACTTCAGCAGGGTTTTATTACTACTGTCATACTTACCTTATACGCACCACAGAGTGAGTCGGTGTTTCAAATGAAGTATCTAAGTATCTAATAAAACCTGATCAATTTCGGGATATCCCAAGCAATATCGTACCAAGCAATATCGCTTGCAATGGGGCTTTAATAATATATTTATCACCAAAACAAAGGTTCTTACAAGAAACTACTATGTAAAGTGATAATTCGGGTATAATCAATTAAAGAAGAGTTAACCAATCCATAAACAAAAAAATACCATCATATCACTAAAATATAGGCTGATTTATTAGCTATATTTGCTTAATTTAAGCTACTTTTTATCTGTTTTTAACAGAAATTTGGACAATTTAAATCCCTATTTAAGTTTCGAAAGCACATACTATTCTATTTTGAGCGATTTTAAGCTTGTTTACCAAACACTAATTTAAATTATTATTAAAATCATTGTCTCGTTTTACATGTTTGATATCAAAATTGTGCGAATCGCATTATCTATACAATTCTTCATTGGAATATTTCAAATGTTTATAAACTTAATTAACATTTACATAGAACCGTTACTTCTTACTCTCCATTTCTTGGCCGTTTTAGCGAAGTTCCCTATAGGGAATGCGCTATTACGGTAGTAGCCATGGTAAGACCTAAGCCCGGGACCATGTTACTTTTTCATCTTGAGGTCCCCAGAAGCCAAAAACACCACTCGTTCATTTTCATATATATATATATATATATAATATATACAGCCGCATGTGTAACTGACTGACTGACTGACTCACTCACTGATGATCTTAAAGTCCTGAAGCGACCGTTTAAGATAGAGACTTGAAATTTGGCATGAACATTCTTTGAGATGTTTCAATTTAGGAAAAATCATAAAACTACAACTTTTTTACTTTTAAACTATAAAAAAGGTAAAAAATGTAGATATGTCGGTAACGTAGTTCAGCCGTGTGAGCGTATATCACCGTTTGGGTAACGTAGATCACTTTGCAGGTTTAGTTCTCGCTCGTGTTTAAATGATTTCTTTCAACTACACCCGTGTTTGATTCAAACGTCCGTAGTTGTTAAACGTCCGTCACATGAACGTTTTGTGTAGACGACAGTGTTTCGATGCATTGAGAGCCGGTTATTTCACCAGGGTAATACTCGCTTAGATTTATACAGTATTAAAATGCCCAAAAACTACAAATTTTTAACTTACAAATCATAAAAAAATTCTATAAAGGCGAGGTGTTGGTTAGGAAGATGTCGCTTGGAGCGCTATTATAGTCGCTTAGTTCTCGCTTGTATTTAAATGATGTCTTTTAACTACACCTCTTCCCGATAATTAAACTTTTAATTGAGCGCATATTTGTTTGCGTATGGTTTTCCATTCGATTGCTGTGTTATTGTTGAAAATGAAGTTTTCTTAATCGAAAGCGTATCTTTACATTCAGGTGAAGTCCCCTTTGATTTCTATATTAATTGCTAAAAATATTTTAGGTCTTATTACGTTTTCTAGACTTTAGTTTTCTCATGCTGGAAATTTTCTTGAAGGTTTTCGCTCAAAAAATTACCTAATACAGTAATTATAACTTAATTTTCTACTATTTGTATGCTGTCTCTCTATATGATTGAATATAGCGCTTCAGTTGATAGTTCTGGTGCAGTTTTACTTTGAAGAGTTGAACGTGTCCCAACACGTTTGACATCCAGTCTTTTACCTATTTGCTGCTGTCCACTCAGGCTTAGATTTTAGTTTAGGAAACGATTGAACATATTAAGTTATAGAACCATTGAAATTTCCATTCTTACCTTTGCTAACGTTTACCTACTTCCTACGTTTTTTTTAAGACCATCTACATATCTGATGACCCATCATGCAGAGTAATATTATAATAACCAATTGAATTAAACTCATTAGTAATTTTTCTCGCTGCCACTTTGTCCGTCAAACTTCCTCAATGCAGTGCTCTCACCTAAAGTCTCGATTAACCCTATTATTGTTGTAATTGAAAACTATTCTATGCTTATCAATTATCGTAACTCTTTCAGTATATTTTAATTTAACCAATAATCCTTTTTTGGCTATTATTTCAATATTGGTTTTTTTTTACTACCATTGGTTGAAAATGCATAATGTACGCCGATTTATGGTTCTTAAGTTGCAACTTTCTTCATTTTAATACTATATAAAGACTTTAAGACTTCATGATTATAGTACCTAATACCCTGTGATCTATTACATACTACTAGGGCTCAATTTTTATTAATTTTCTGAACTAATATATATAACATTTAAAATTGTTAAATTAATAATTGCTGATTTTGAATGATAAAATTGTTATCGTTTCTTTATATGGTACATATATGATTCCTGCGTTTCTTGGCCACCCCATGGCGGAACTGAAGCATCTTAGCCTATACCATATATTTTTTTAAATTTAAAATATCTTGATTTTGTCTCTTTTTTCTTCTATTACATACAACGATCCTCTGTATAAACTTATAATTTTATTCCACTTTTATCTTTTCAGAATACTGCTATTACCTCAATCATGTGCAATCATAATCGTATCTCCAAATTTGTACACAACAACTTTTGAGCATGACTATTTACATATTCATTAATATTTCACAACTCCATTATATTTTTAACTAACTAAGGGGAACTAGGGAGTGGGATTAAACCATGAGCCGAGGGCAAATTTCAAAGCTTATTATTATTTATTGTGAGTAATGTGTATTGGCGGCTTCTGTTACTGACGTTGGAGTTGAGCCCTCAACTAGCCTGTTCTTTGTATGAGGTTTTGACAGTAATTTACGGAATTGGGGACCAATTATTGGGTTGGACCCTCCATCAAGCATAACATCTAGAATATTTACATAAATAATATTTATTTGACAGCTCAATTTTTTTTAAACTATTTACTAAGGAGGGATATTAAAACCTACTAATAGGAGATTATTAAAGCTTTTTTTGCTATTTATTGTGAATTTAGAGTATTAGATAGTTTTGTTACTGTCTTGGCTGTTCAGGTCTTATGTGGAACTAAACTATTTCAAAGTTGACTTTTTATTAATTCAAACTAGGGGGCAACTCCTAAGGGGGCATGGGGGCGGAGCCCCCATCGAGCCGTAGGCGAGTCTATAATATATACAGCCCCATGTGTAACTGACTGACTGACTCACTTATGATCTTAAATTCCTGAAGCGACCTTTTAAGATAGAGACTTGAAATTTGGCATGGACATTCTTTGAGATGTTTCAATTTAGGGAAAATCATAAAACTACAACTTTTTTCCTTTTAAAGTATAAAAAAGGAGTAGAGGGGATTTGCCGGTCCTGGCACAGGTCAAGGTCAGCGGTTGTAACTGGCAGGTGTGTGTTGTTGATTTGGGGGTGTTTTTGGGGGTGTTGGGGTGGGGTTGGTAAGTGTGTCAAGGTCATCTGGAGGGGGTTTTAAAAAAGGTGGGGAGTCTGGGGATCAGTGGCGGGCGGGAGTGTGGCGGGAGCGGACGGGGGCGTCGGGCTGTGGGAAATAAATTTATTCATCAAAGCCCACTAGTGATCGTAGGATTGCTTCCAAGTCGTTTGCAGCCGCACTGTTGATTTCATTGCTCTGCACGGGTTGGGAGTTGGCGGTGTTAGTATTTGTAGCCAAATGTTGTGTGGGAAGACTGCCGTTGTTATCGTTAGTAGTGGATGTTACTACAGGAGATTGTACGGGTGAACCCTGCTGTGTGTCCATATTTCGAATAAATGAGAGCTGTTAGATGTTTATATTGCGAGTTGATAGAGCAGAATGAGAGATGTGTGTGATGAAGAGCGGTTATATAAACCCGGTAATATAGTGAATAAGAATAACTGGATAACATCATCAATAGGTGTGACAAGATTGTAATGTTGATACTTTAGCATATCAGTTAAGACTGTTTGTAAAATAGTGTCAGTTGAATAACTGTTGTGAAAGTTGGATCTTGTAAAATACAAGGGGTGAAAGCTGAACTGTTTTTTTAGTTTAGCAAATGTATTACGAGATCTTGAAACTGTGTAGTTAGACTGTTTTTGTAAAATATGTTTGGTGCGTAAAAGTTTTAGCTGCAAAGTGTGGGAAGCCATTGTAATAGTGGTGAGTAAATGTGCACTGTGTAAAAACTATTTGATAAATGGTTAGTGTTTGCGAGTGTATTTTAGAGTAAGAAATATAAGTTAGAAAATTGCTAGAAAAGTAAAGACCGAAGTTTACTCTACGGAACCCGGCGAATAAATGAGACGCGCGCGGTACTGACCCCGTATTTAAGCAATTTGTGAGTCACGAGCAACCCCTCCTCGACCCTCCCCCCTAAGCCGATGGGATAAAAGGGTGGGATTGCGGCCACCCCGGTTATTTGTTTGGTAGCGTTGCGATAGTTTGTATGAATGGGAGAGGCAAACATTTTAAAAATTATTTTGTTAAAAATATTAAGATAATATTCCAGTTGAAAAAAGGAATTTGTTATTTTGTATCAATTGGCTATGAGTTGCACAAGTGTAAGCAATAGTCTGTTAATAAGTTGATGAGGTAAGAGCTAGTAATTGTACAAACATTATAGTTTAGCAATAATTATATGTGTTATTAATGTGTGAAACGGTAAGTTAACACCATGGATAAGACCAATAGTAATGTAATATTATAAATGTTTGAAAGGTGTAAATATAATTAAGAGTTTAATAAAAAAAAATACAGATGTGAAAATGAATAATTAGCAGTAGGTGAATATAAATATTAAGTAACAATAAAGCAAATAAAAATAATGTTGATGCAAGGTTAATTTGTGCAGTAATTAAAAAAAAATGGTAATGGGAGAGTAATATGTGTATATAGTAAATAAAAAAGAAATAGTTACAAACTAAGTTTTATATATATATATATATATATATATATATATATATATATATATATATATATATATGGAGTGTTAAAAACAAGTAGACCTAATTGGAGTAAGTTAAAAGAAAGCATATATAATATTATTAGACGGTAGCGACTTACCGAGGTGTTGTGTCAGCTGCAGGTCTCGCGAGTGGAAAGAGGCGCAGCTGCCCGTGTAACGTTATTTATAACAGCAGGTGGTAATTATTTTGAACTTAACCCCCCCCCCCCCCCCCCCCCGACGCGGAGCTTCAGGACGAACTCAGAGGGTAACTTAAATATATAGGCGGCCGATATATATTTGAGTTACTCTTGTTGTTAGGGTTCTAATATTAATATTTTTTTGTGTGTGTGACTGTGTGTGTGTGTAAAATGTTATTTATTTTTTAGTTTTAAGTTGCGTTATTTTTAAGTTTTAATTTACGCATTGCGATGTTAGCATTAAAGTGTGCTATATTATTGCTAATGTTTAAAAAATGTGTTTTATGCATTTAATGTTGAGCGTTGATGTAATTATTGTGTATTTGTGTGTATGTACTAATAACCTTTCACAGCTAGCTGTTAGGAGGGTAGATTAAATTTAAACTATAGAAGTTCTGTTGAACTTTATTAAATATGGGTGGGACATGCGCGTTGTGCCGTAGGTAGCGCATATTTTTTAATGCTTTAAAATTTTTAATTTTTATTAGGAAATAATTATATTTGGGTGGGTCTAGATTAAGGGTGGGAGGTTAGAGTTGCGCCTTGCATTAGCTGTTCCAGACTCCCCATTGTAAAATTGGAATGGTCAGGTCCAGTGCCCAGGCCCGAGGCCGGCCGCCCGTATCACAGCCCACCAAACTGGATCGCCACGTGCGTGCGGGCAAAAAATTGGGATCCCTTGCAAGACGTAACTGTAGTGGGTTGGGATTTGGGGAAGTGTTAGGCAAACAGAGTGGTGGGGATGGCTATGACCGTCCCCATCACTTTGGTTTATTATCATTTTTTGGTGACCTTGACCTAAATTAAGGTAATTAGCCCCCCCCCCCCTTAATTAAAGGTAATTTTATATCCTTGAGCAAAAACAAACTATGGGGTTGCCATTTTGAATTTTTATCTATACTTACCTAAAATAAAGAAACAAATTTAAAAATTGCATCTTTTTCAGTGATTTTTATACACAATTTTATATTGAATCACAATCAATACCGTGATAAATTAAAAAAATTATTTATGACCGAAATAATAAAAAAAGGAAAATAAACCCAAGTTTAAATTAAAATATATAACCGAAATAATAATAAAAGGAAAAATAAACCCAAGTTTAAATTAAAATAAATGCAAGTAAATAGGAAAAAGGGGTCTAAATTAATTGTTGTTGAAAGGGTAAAATTTTTATGAAAAACCAACTACCTCTTCACAGTTAACACTTGTTTTAAAATAGCAGGTGTTGGCTTAATATATTATAGTATAACTTTCGTTGTTATTTTGTTACCAAAATAGCAGCTCATAAGACCAATGTTAAAAACTACAATTTCTTTAAATTTAGATAAAATTTAATTTTTCCTAGGATTAATCCTGTTTCTAAACTAATTTTTGGGCCAAAAACGTTTAAATGTAAAGTGTTAGCAAAATCTATTTGCTAAATTTTAAAATTGTAAAACATACATCCCTTCAGACATTGCTCTTATTAAAGTATAGGATTAATAAACAATAATAAAAAGAAAAATTTAGTAAAATAATAAAATTTGTAAAAAGTTACTTTCTTTAAGAGTAAACAAGCTGTAAGTTTAAGTAAGTTGATGATATTCTAAAGCACATGGTAATACTCAAAAACAAAGACTGAACTTTGACAGTTGGGCCAGCAGTTTGTATTATTTCTTTATATTAATTTTTAACTCCATAATACCGGTGTTAAACATTTTAACTAAACAATATATAAAAAATAAGTTTTTCCAGACAAAAGACCTGTATTTACTTGTATATTATTTTATCAAAGAACTAAATTGCCCCTATTGCTAAGTTTAAACAAAAATTGTTTTAATAGTTTTTGAGATCCGTGTGTAAATATGTATAAAAATATATTTTACTTAAATTGTTTTACCAGGATAATAGTATAAAAAAATTGCCTGGTAAATTTGTATGATTTATCGTAGTAATAGTAATATTATTAACAGATTGTACTCTAAAATTATAAGCTTAAAAAGGATTGTTTAGTTGAAGAAGAGCTCATTAGCTCTGCTTATTCACCTTTATGGTGAGCTTGTTAAAGGAGTTTTAATGTAAGCCTAATTACAAACTTATTAGGAATATATTAAACAAATAATATCAATGGTCTTAGAAATTTAATATATCACCATGAGTTGGTTTATTTCAAAGTATCTAGATACAGTATCAAGTTTTATGCTTAATAGTATCCAGGTACATTTGTGAAAATCGTGTTATAAACATTTCTTTTATTTGGTTTAAAAGTTATTTCTACTAATGTTTTTCCTGCAGTGTGATTGAACATTTATATTCATGTAGTGATTTACTTTATAGTTCTATGAATATAAACTCAGACAATTTAAGAAAAAAATTAAGTTAAAAAATTATAGATTATTATAAAACCTAATATTGAATCGTTGATTGGATCTGATGATGGCTATATGCTAAATACAATATATACCACACCCTTGAATATCTTGTTTTACCCATTAAAAATATGTACAGACATGTTCAACCTAAAATGTAAATTAAAAATTAATATAAGTTTAAATAGGTGCCCAAACCAAGTAAAACAAAGTTAAAACCTGTGAGTAATGTGTAAGCACCATACTAATGTGCATATTTTAAGTAGATATTAGGTCTACTTAATTTAATTTTTTTTTCTTTAGATTTTACCTTCTTACCTAAATTATTATGTATTGCCAATGTGTATAAAAACAAATAAATATGCGGCGTCCCATGTTAAAAAAATTTGCCGTATAACGGAGTAAAATAAAGCATTAATGGTAGGATTATTTCTTGTTATTGCCGCTGGAAGCGCTATTTCTACCTTCTAAATGTAAAAATAAGCATATTGTTTGTTTACACAAAATAAAAAAATAACAAAATTTGGAAAAATGTTCTAAAACCATCTGATTCCATTGAACCAATCAGCATGATTTTTTTATGAAAATTATAGTAGTACTATTGTATCAGTATTTTGTGAGCGGCTTTGTTACTTCTTAAGAACACTACTCATATATTTTCATCACAACATTATTGCCCACGTCTATAGCCAAACTACTTGAAAGATTGAGCAATTTATAAACCTTTTTGGTTTATAAATTACAATGATAATAAGAAATCTTATAAGTTTTAAGTAATAAAACTGATTTTGTAATAAAATTTGAATAAATTATTTTAATATTCATATTTAAAACCAAGAATTAGTTGAATTTACTCACTGTATTTAGGCCAGTGAAAAGTTAAAGGGTTAAATATAAATGAGTATGTATTTAACATTGCTATCTGTGGTGAAAATAAAAAAAACTGTCTAATCCAGCTGATAAAAAAGCATAGATAAAAAGTTAGAATTAAATATTACCCATAAGATTAACATTAAATATTTTATTAACTATGAGGTAAAGCGTTTTTTTTTTACAAACCATGCTTTAGAGCAGCTAAAATTATTCCAATTGCACCATCGAACGGTAAAAAGTTTTGATATAGTTTATTAAATCCCTTGTTGCATGGAAAAAGATTAAAAATTTTTATTTTAGCATAACTTGGCTACTTTGACGTACTATGGGGCAAAGCTCTAAGGTTGCTAAGGTGATTAAAGTCGTAGTAAACTTCACACCGCTCTAGTGTATGACATGAAAAAATGTATACTATTAGGTAAAGTCATTAATTTGAAAAAAAAAAGACAAAATAGGACCCATGAGCGTTATAGATAGAGTAACCAACAGATAAGAGACATACACAGGAAAAGAAATTTTTATGACATTGGTTTTAGATTCTGTGATGCATCAAAAGTAAAAATAACCAAAAATGTTAAGATTATAAGCAATACACAAAAAACTCTAATTTTATCAATATATCTGAATTTAAATATAAAAGGGATTTAAGGGCGCACAAGAACTTCTTTAAAGTCTATAAATAACTTTATTGTTTGTTATTATCAGTTATTCAAGGTACGTGCAAACAGTTTTTTTTTATTAAAACGATATATAAGAAACTTTTAATGACCTCGAAGGTTTAGTAATAGTTTATAATGCGTGTTGTGTGTTTAAAAGTTTTTAGGTTTAAAAATTGTGTATTCATTATAGGAGACAAATATTTAAAGTTAAAAAAACTTTGCCTCACTGTTACCTAAAAGAAATCTAAAAAAAGTGAACCGTTACTATCATTTAAAGACTAATTATTGTATCCACAACCTGTATTATTTAAATATCATAACCACCAGTATTATAACATAAGCCCTAACAGTTGAAAAGGAAATTCTTTATTCTATTTGTTACATAAAATACAGTGTGAACCAGCTGCTTATGGTATAATTTTTATCATACCATCAATGGCTGGTATGGTATGGATGGTTTTAAAATTTATACTTTAGAAATGTTTTAACCACTAATAAAAAATATCTTAACTTAATGTATTTCAAATAAAGTTAGTGTAAACTCTAGAAACTAATTACCCCCAAGTCATAAAACATGTTGTGTGTGGCAAAAGTTTACAATATTTTGACAATACTCCTGCTAATGTAAGTTTGATTAATATAATAACCACTGGTAAAAATAACATCTAGCTTTGTTTCTGTTCTTATTAGTTATACCTCTAAAAGCAATGCTATGTTGTGTGCAGGCATTAATGTGTGTGGTTTGCTTATAGTTTAAATTTAGTGATGGGAAAGCGTATTGGTTTTATGGACCCGCTTCAAAGGTCTAAATAGATTTTTACAATAAAATGAGATTTTTTGTGCATTGAATTAGTACAGTATGTATATAGTATTAAGATGAATACTGTTATCGCAACAAAAACCTCTAAAGACTTGCTATTTAACTAAAAATAAAAATTTTTATAATAATTTTAAATGTATGGTAACATATAAGAGTAACAAAGCGGCAATGGCAATAGAATGCCTATATTAAAAACAGGGACCTTACATAGTGAGTATTTTAATTTGAAAGTGAATGAGAAATAAGATTTGGTAAATTGTGCCAGTATCAAGTAGTATTCTTTTATCTATGCATTCATTCAGCTTTGTGTATTCCTTTAAAGACAACAGCTAACAACTGTATACTTTGTGTACTTATAGTTAGTGTTACTGTATGGAATCATGGCATGAGGTGGTGCGCTGCCGACAATATTCAAGCCTCTGGCGATTACTCAAAGATTTATTATTAAAATCATTTTAATAAATGTTTCACATATTCCACCTTTTAGCTATTTATTAATTTTTTCACTTCTCAACAGAAGGAAATTCTTTATTAAAACTTTACTTATAAACATTAAGAATAATAAAAACTATTTTTATACCCATTCAAAATCTTTATGTAACATATAGCAACATTAATATCTAATTTGTGTTTCCTAAGCTAATACATACAAATTTAAAATATATAAAATTTTAGGCAACATTATTTATAGAAAAGTTTCAACAGAAATCAAATTGGCCAACAGTGATAATATTGCAGCTTACAAGTGTGGCATAACTTGTGGCAAGTGTGACGATTGCCGTCGATAAATAAATAAATACCCAATTTGCTTTTAAATATGCGATTTGACTAAGCTAAGGCTCTCTTTGCTCACAATATCTATCTATTTTCTTATTTCTATAAGGGTTTCGTCTGTTACGTCCCTTTTTCTCTTGACCTACTGAACCGATTTTTAAGATTGAGGTTTCATTTTAAAGCTTAGGATATACCGCAGTGACGAATCGTAATTAAAAAGGTCATATTGTTTCGGGCTTTGCCCCCCTCGCCTTTGATTTATTTCTAGATGGCGCTTTCAAATGTTGACCAACTTTTATTGAATTTTCTTTAATGTGAATTGTAATTTAACAGCTGATTACCTTCACATGAATTTTAAAGCCAGATAGTAAACAAACATAGATCTCTGTCATTTAATAACCAACATACATGTACTTTAGGTTAGTTTATCTCATACAGAATCATAAAATGCGCAATTTGCGCACGGGCCCCCCTAGTACTTATTTAATATGCTAAGCGTTTTTTTTTACCTCCTCCTACAATTTTTAACTGATTTTAGCGAATTTCCCTATAGGGAATACGCTATTAC
>CM061533.1:220429143-220450660 GCA_030545055.2 Neoaliturus tenellus
CTGCGACGGGGGTATTGTTGAATTGTTATACTTTTGGAATATTTTTTTACAAATAACGTCGGTTCCGAAAATGACTGAACACCAAGGTCATACTGAAGAAACGTCAACGACCAAGGTGTGTTATTGGTGGTCGCTACTTTCGTCAACAATTCACTTTAGAAGCAGATGCAACGAATCGGATCTGGCATCTGGCTCTAACGCCTATTGAAAAGGGAGCTTCTGTTTGTTGATCCGAAGGCACTGCCATGTGTCATCAATACTATAACGTCTCAGGGGACCTGAGCCCGCGCAGCTCCGGTGCTTTTATTGAAAATAGATAAACACTGACAAACACTTTTGTATTTTGTGTAAAAATGCGCAGAAAATCGAAGTTTAAAAAGTTAATACAATAGTAGTTTATGTAACGCGATTGTATTATGAAACAGCTGAATACGAGCGTTGTAACCACCAATTGACCTACTACTAACTTAAATTTGACAAAGCATTGTGAAATTTAAGTAATAAATGTGTCGATCATTTATATTTTAGGCGGTCATCCACCAAAAACTTAGCCACACTCGAAGTCGCTTAATCATCGTTCTCACCTCACCTACATTAAATCACGCACTCTGTTGAGAATAGGCACAATTAAACGGAAACATCAATCGCAATGAAACAATCACTAGCAAATGTACGAATCATGTAATGACTAAGTTATTACAACTCTACTTTCGTCAAATGTGGAGATCTCATAGGTTAAAACCTGCATAATGATATTCCTATCGTTTAACGAGCAACGGGGTTGTATTTGGTTCAATAATGTGCCTCTTTGTGGGTTACAAGTATGTAATTATCGGTGCTTATTGGTAATGGCCGTAGATTAATATATTTAACAACTTTAACAGCAATTCCAGTAATTCTCGGTCCTGCTGCACTCCATGTGGTTTGGAAAGTCGGAATACCCGCATGTGCAGTGTTTCTTCACACCGAATGTTGGTAGGTATGACGAAACGTCACCGCCGACTGTTGGGTTGGGTAATTTATCGCCTCCTCTGCACTCCGCGGGTTTACGATGTTACGACGGCGACGTTGCGATCTCGGGGACGGCACGAGGAGTGCAAGTGCATGTTTATTGACCGACTCTTGTAACGTTGCATTTGGTTTGCCGGTAAGTGGACCGCGTTGTGCAACGTAGGCCCTTCCCTTCACCATGTTGCTGGAGTCCTGCCGCTGGAATACTAATGTTATCAGCGTGAGACCCCATGCACTGTCTCGGATTATCATTGCGATGCCGACTTGGACTTCCACTTTTTGAATCCCTCAGTCCTTGGGCCGTGGATTCGATCTTATCGTTTTGTATTGATGGTGTTGAAATCGGCCGCCACTTTCGTAACGCAAACGCAGGTGGTTTGCCGAAATATTAATCGTGTGCAATCAACCTTGTGAGTTTATGTCAGTTTGATATTATCACTCGTTTATTCGCTTGATTAAAACTTAAATGCCTCAATAACCATTAGTCATTACAGTAACTGGGAATTGGATTGAGAAACGTTAGTTGACAGCGAAAAGTGTCAAGCTCACTATACTCGCACAAATTCGCGCGACTTTTGGCACCATCAGTTTGAAGTAATTCGAATATTCCAGTAAATATAAGGCCTGTGCCGTAAGGTTTGTAATACAAATCATACAATGTTCTGCGTGAAGAGAAAACTTCGAGATACAGACGTAGGCCTACTACTCGACTTTATTGCCAGATTTAATTTATTCACTGAATTTCGAGTTATGGAGGTAAAATATAACTGAAAAACAGTTTGAGTTAGGCGGCTTATTTTTCGACAGACATATTTTCTACGTAAGTTAAAAAAAAATCGAGATACCGAGGATTTTGATCCATCGAGGTTCGAGTTAGCAAGAGTAGGCATAAATTGTATTTTTACTTGAACAATCTCGAGATGCAAACAGTACATTGAGCGAGCTAAACTCTGTTTGCATTCTGATGAACCAATCCTCGGTGTGCAGGAAGGCCGCGGTCGTGGCTGGGGGCCGAGCCCAAATTCCCGGTGGCGCGTGGGCAGCGCAGGTGCGCGGCGCGGCCTCGCAGGAGTGTCCGGCTTATCTCTGACTCACGGATTATCTGTTAATTGACTCGCCAAGGTCGCCGGAGATAACATCCGTCACAACACTCCCGCCAGAGGTCCGTGAACCCCGCGGTCTTCCGTGTATCACACGTGTAGGCTGCGAGCGATCAGAGGCTGCTGGTGGCCGAGGAGGTGTGAGGTGTGGGCGGTGGTCGATATCGATGATCCAAAGTTCGTATGTGAGAAGTGTACCTTTGAATTTTAATTGAAAAGTCAAAATCTGTTCTGCGGCGATGTTCATGGATGGTCCGCTGCTTTTTACGCATAGACAGTTTTCAGTGGTCACATTGTCCAAATTTTAGTCCATAAAAAATTTAATCAACCTTTGAGTAAAAGTTGGCTGGAAAAAATTCTTTAACAACAAAATTAAAGTTTTGAAAGTTTGTTGCTCGACAAATAGATGCTTCATTGTAATAATGTCAATTTTCAACCTTGACATTTCATGCACCTAAAAGAGTTCGTTTATCCTACACTGAATCCTAGGATAGTTATTTTATTCTATAAAAGTTAGTTTACATCTGAACAGTTTCGCGTCATTCTTATGATTTAAAACTGTATGTATTCCTTGTGGTCACGTTATATGCTGGTATTTATAAGATTCCTAGAAGAAAATCAATATATTTCACCAACAAAACAAGGTGGTAATAAAAAGCCTTAATTACAGTTACACTTTGTTTATATCAGAATCGTATTGAAAACTCCGCTTGAGTGAAGGTTTAGTGTTTAGTTTGTATCAATGTCTTCAATCGAGGCTGAGTATACAACGCTCGACAAACAACGCCGGCCGATCCATTAGTCCAAATTACCACATTGGCCAGATGCTTTTCTCGCCACTTTTGTAGATGTGTTTTTTTTGCAATGGTCTAGCCTTTTTTATTGAGGGAGTATGCAAATCATCGAGTCAAAAATAACGAAGGTGAATGTGATCAATAGTGGTGAAAAGAATAGTCGTTGTAACATACACGAAACAATTTATTGTTATTAGTAGTTTTGTACACTGTATAGGTGTCATGTCAAATTGTCTCCAAATACTATCTTTAAAACAATATATGGGGATGTCTTTATTCTTCAATAATTTAAGCCTTTTCAATACTGTTACTTATCTGTCCATTTGTCAGTTCATATCAACTTAATTGATGCAGCGCTATTATTCTATGGTAGCTGTTTTGCAGCTCTAATATCAATAAGTTATTCTATTTGTTTTCCATATACTATAGCTTTATACCGTTCAAAATTGTTGTTGTTTTATTTCCATTGATCGTACATACAAAAGACTTCTGATCGAAAGCTATTGTGTTTCAATCCGCTTTGAAACGAAAGCCGTAAAGCTTTCTGATACGGCTCATTGATATATTTGGCACCGGAGTCGAGTTTGCAGATCATGTCCACTTAACCTGCGACCCTCGTGTCAATCACACGACTGGCATTGTCTCTCGTCTTGTCTCAATCTACTCTACATACAGTCACTATGAATGGAACATGCTGATAAGGCACACGACCTTCACCTTTGCTTGTTATTTTAAATACAGGGTTAGGCAAAAGTCTGGACACCCCCAGTTAACTTTTTAACGCGTTGCAGTACGGAAAAAAACTCGGCACATGTTTACAACATAAAAAAACGGCACTTTTTCATCAACTACACAACTTTGGCCCTGCTCCCAAAATTGGGTATTTTGGGGGCAGCACCAAATTTTCAAATGTAAACCCCTATTGAGTGACCCCTCGTTTTAAACAGTTTATCAAGAGAAATGAAATACCGCAAACTGGAGGTCAATATCTCACCTCTAACCAAAATGGCAACCATTTCAAAATTTGAGATGGGTTGATTGACATTGAATAAAATTAAATCGGAAAATAGCTATTACATTTATAAATACAATTTTATTATAATTATTTTTGAATTTAACCTAATAATTCATTTTTGCTACTAGGTTCAATTCTAAAATAATTTTGGAAATTATTATTTCCAAAATAGCTATTTTTCTATTTAATTTTATTGAATGTCAATCAACCCATCTCAAATTTTGAAATGGTTGCCATTTAGGTTAGAGGTGAGATATTGACCTCCGGTTTGCGGTATTTCATTTCTCTTGATAAACCGTTTAAAATGAGGGGTCACTCAATAGGGGTTTACATTTGAAAATTTGGGGCTGCCCCCAAAATACCCCATTTTGTGGGCCGGGGCAAAGTTGTTTCTTTGTTGAACAAATTGCATTTTTTGCGTTGATAACATGTGCCGAGTTTGGTTTCCCTACTGCAACACGTTAAAAGATTAATTGAGGGTGTCCAGACTTAAACTTGCTTGCCCATCTCAAATTTTGAAATGGCTGCCATTTTGGTTAGAGATGAGATATTGACCTCCGGTTTGAGCCTCTTAATTTCACTTGATAAACCGTTCAAAATGAGGGGTCACTCAATAGGGGTTTACATTTGAAAATTTGGGGCTGCCCCCAAAATATCCCATTTTGGGGGCAGGGGTAAAGTTGTGTAGTAGATGAAAAAATGCCGTTTTTTATGTTGTAAGCATGTGCCGCGTTTGGTTTCCCTACTGCAACGCGTTAAAAAGTTAACTGGGGGTGTCCAGACTTTTGCCTAACCCTGTAGTTTTTCGTAGTATTGTGTTGGTCAAATAAAAGTATACTGCATGTGTAGAAAATCAATCGAGTGCCCCTTCATTCCGTGCATGCCACGGTTATTAACTATATCCCACAGGTAAAGATGGAATAACAGTAATTTAGTTCGATTTGTCATGGGTAATATTGCAATATCCCTATACCTATGTTTTTTGATGGATGAGTTTCTCAAGTACTTGTCGCAATGTCATTGCTTCTTTCTGTCAACTTTGCGTCGGCAAACGCGGAAGTTTTTTGGCGTCCAAACGTGTTATTACAAACTTTTTCCCAACAAACAATCTTTGTGGTGGGGAAAAAGCGTTAATGTCTCCCGGAGCTTTAAAATATTTCTTTAATGTTTCCTGTCATATTTTGCCATCGCAAAGGTCTGTAAAACGTTATCTGCCCGCAGCCTTTTTACTTTTAATGTCGTTTTTTCGTTTAGGCTACTAAGTTTTCTTCTTTTAAGAAATTCATATTTACTCATACCATTGAACTGTAAACACGAGGGGAAATCCTTGTCTTTGACCCACGATATGTATGGTCATGGTCAATTATAAAAATTTTAAACCCGCAACTCTTTATCGACTTATTGTCAGTTAATATAAAACTATCATCCTATCGAAATCAAATTCCAGGCACTTACAATATTAAGAATCCATTAGAAAACTTCAAAGCGGCAAGTGCCGTAATAATGTGTCTTGTTTCCCACACTCTTTCATTTGGCAAGAAGAAAGTGGCTGCTGGCAGCGGCGTAGGGTCGGCCTTGCGGTAGTCCATGTCGTGTAACATTTACCCAGATACGGCTGGGCGCAGGTCAGAGGTCGGCGGCGGTGACCACCGGTACGCGGTACATACCTCCGTCACGCGTACTGTACGGCAACACTGCCGTGCATTGTAGAACGGTCCACGCACGACATGACCCATAGGCTACAACACGCTACACACTGAAAGTCTTTTTCGCTCCTGAGAAAATTATGCCTAATAAAAACATGCCTTGGCATTCCCCTGTTTCGGCCGGTGTTTTAAAAATATTTATCATAGCCTACATTATTTTAATAGATCAATGATTCAAGGCCTTCATACCTGATGATAGGCTACAGCGTGGTTGCTGTTGATGCTCAACAGGATTGCAAACCGGCAGTATGACCATTACTTCAATCTACTGGATTTTGCAATGTAACAGTGTTTATCTAGTGTAATTGATGTAACCTTTTGAAAACTTGCAGGGAAAAGGTGTACTGTATAATTCGTCATCGCTTACACTGAAAAAACTCTAAGGTTGTCGATACACTATTTTTAAGGTTGAATGGAATTTAACTTTAGTAAAGTAACTAGCACCATATTCTAAAAATTATGGTAAGGAATGCATTAATCATAAGGTTATTACTACTTCAGATTATAGTTATTTTAAATTAAACGTAACTAAGGTTATCGATACACTATTTTTAAGGTTGAATGGAATTTAACTTTAGTAAAGTAACTAGCACCATATTCTAAAAATTGTGGTAAGGAATACATTAATCATAAGGTTATTACTACTTCAGATTATAGTTATTTTAAATTTGACTCATATAAGGTTGTTATTGCAATAATGTTACACGTTAAGAAATAATTTACCTTTAGTATACAACCCCATCAGAAGACAGTATAAATTAAATTACATTCCTGTAGTAGATTATTTTTTATTTATTTTAGTTGAAGCGCTGTGAGTCATAGTTCTGGGTCTTTAATTAAAATTCTGCTAAGAAAAACGAAAGTTCGAATATTTATCCTTCCGCCATAGGGGTGGGGATGTTTTACACAGCATAAAGGCTTAAGAAAAAAGTAGTTCTTGAATGTAAACCGAACTTTTTTAGATGTTGTGACTAATTTGGATATAGCGACCAACCTTAAATTAACTAGCCTATTGACTTTTTTATGTCTGCTCATATAATTACTGGTCAAATTTAACTTTATTTCTACCGTTTTCTGTCGAATCGGTAGGATCTGTCGATTTGGTTTCGGTTGCCGGTTGCCGCCGTTGCCGGTTCGTTGTTCCGTTCGTTGGTTGGTGTTGGTGACTCCGTCCAGTGTAGCCATTTTTCCACTGAAATTAACTGAACCTGATTAAGTTAAATGGAAAGGGCTTCTTTAGTTTTTGCAACAAAGTACAGTTGAAACGGACAACATAGACGAATACGACTAGCCAACTAATTAAACTAATGCTGACAAGTTGGAACCCTTACGCCAGCCGTCGCCACAGATTATGTGACACATTTCCGTTCCCTTCCAACAAGTACCTCGGTGGCTTAGAGGTAGCGAGCCGACTTCACGCACTGGCGGGCCGTGTTCGAATCCTGACCTCGCCGGTGAAGCTTTTTACTGTTATTTTACTGCTTTCATTAAATTAATAATAACTTTACTAAGGTAAACACAACTATAAATTTTTAACCTTAACTCATGTGTAAAAATAACCATAATATTGCTGGGCAAATAGTGGCCTTAGCTTAAGGTTAATTTTAACTATACTACGTGTAGTTTTAACCTTAGAGTTTTTTCAGTGTAGCTCTCCGTACATTCTGTAATTTAAACCAAAACAATATTTTGATTTTATTGATGTTCATATAAAATGGATTGTCTAACATTATTACAACGTGATTTTCTGTATCAAGAGCTACAGATGTTTAAGTATGATGATCCCACCTATATCATTGCTCTTGTCGGGAGGTGGGTGGTGGGGGTAGTGAGGGATTGTGCGGCATTATTTGGCCAGATGTCCGTTCCATCACCGTGATCCCGGTAATGCTGTGGGTCCACTGAAGATTGATATCATGCACCATCGTCGGGATGAGGTGCTCTGGTTTGCATTCAAAACCTTTTGAGTAACAATACTGTTGCTATTTTGTGTAATTAAGTTAGATTAATTCCGACTCCGAGGGAGACAAAGTAATACACATAACAATTAGTAAAGATTGCCATTACATTATAGTTGGAGGAAAACGTCATTGACACTCTGCCCTCGCGTGAGTAACTCAAAGTGAATAATGACATAGTTAATATTAGCAATCTAAAAGTATTGCTTTTTATACGATAGCTTTAACATCTTCTTGTGCTGTTAACAAAAAATTAACTTGGTATCAAATGAACTGACATTTTCACAAAAGTAAAAACAAATCAAGGAGTTTCATGAAAAGAAGTTTTTCCGAAAATATCGCACAAAGAATTCATCGTCAAAAATCTCCGCCTTCCGCGACCGCCCGATCTCAAGTACCGCGCAGGTCTATTGCGCAGCGCTGCGCAGTATTATATGGTTGTGATCGGCGGCGCCACACACACAGCGCATGCCCAGCTCACAACATACCGGCCGGCTGCGCTGCAGCACCGCATTGCGCAATCGTAACGCCATGCGCCGCGCCTTCTACGGACACCGTCATTATGATTCACCCGATCATCAAACTGCGAAATGTCGATTTTAATTTATTTTAATGCCGCTACGGACGCCGAGCGGCCACCGCGATTACGCAAATTATTGCCTCCCCACTTTCACTTGCGGCCTCGTTTTCAAAAATTAACTTTTAATTAGAAAGTTAATGGCAACCTTGCGAGCAAATGATCTGCAGCGTGATGTCTGTTGGGTGGCGAGCGGTTTGGGGAACGAGGTGCACGAACTGTGCATTATGTGTTTGGGTTTCTTTGTTAGGTTTGGCGTGTTAAAGCCAAGGTTTTCCAAACATAAACACATCGATTCTTAAGCGTTAATTCTCAATTGTCAATGACTTAAAAACTGATCTTACTACTATACCTTGTAGTTTTTACTTCATTTATCCTTTGTTGAGATATTAATTAACGGTCTAGACGAATGAATCAGCTGGTCTTTGTCAGTATCAAAGCTACACCTCATTTGATCCATCATACTCACCCTTCAGTCATAACCACCTTAAAATATGGATTACATTGTGTTGGTGTATTGAGACATCCGAATAATCCACTGAGACATCAAAGTTTTAAAGTACATCATGCATGGTTGACAAACAACCATTGTAGAAATGATGTGATTGTAAATCGCTTTGGGGGTGTGTTAAACATGTGTGGGTCAGTAGAACGATAGCACACTTTGGCGGCTAGTACTGTGCAAAATCTTTACCGGTATTTTATGATTTAAAGCTGCCAATTGTATAACCTCCTTATAATCGACCAATATCAATTGCGTCCTATTCGTGTTCGCGGCGACATCAGCAGGTAGTGTATACAGTCAGCACTACGCCTACACGCGTCAGCAAGTTCAGCACACGTCGCCAGCATCACACCTGCATCCTGCTGATAGCACCTCAGCGATGAGTCACATCCCACAGCCTGCTGATAGCACTTCGCCTGGTCATCATGCGATATCACTGGCTGACTAGGCAGCGGGCAGGCGCCGGTAACACTGCAGCCACCACCACTTTTGGCTTGCTATCATTAGCATTACCCTTTTATATGTGTTGTTTTGTTCCAATACACCTTCACTAATAGAATTTTTTAATCCGCAATAACTGATTAAAAAACATTATTTATCGCTACGGATATTTGTTTTAATTTTGTGTTTGGAATTATTCTTTATGTTTGATAAATGTGAGGGATAATAAAAACAGAATGCCGTCGCGGAATGAATTTCCAGCCAGTGTTCTTACCACAATGTAACCCTATGGTCTTTAGGGATTTCTGATGTAGGGAGGGTTTCTTTTCAATGTTTTATACTCGTTAGGTTCTTTTCAGTCTTTTGTAAGTTATTAAAACCCCCATCTGTTAAATAATGTCGGCGACATTAATTTTGAATTCCCTTCGACACTAACATGGATGTTAATGAATCGTGCTGTACAGTAGTATTAACAGTTCGATATTGAGAGTTATAATCTATACTTATTTAATACGCTAAGGGTTTTTTTGTCTTGAGAACTCCTCTTACAATTTTCAACCGATTTTCAAGTTTTTGGTGTCGTTGGATAGGGCTTGGTCTGTAGTTGTTTCCGCCAAAAACTGATGAGAATCGGACTAAAAGAAAGGCGCTATCCTCCATTGAAATCTCAAAATTTCCCATTTAAATAACATTGGGATTGAATAAAGCATTTTAAACATCTGTTAATAATCAGCTGTAAATACGTGTTGTTTTGGTGATTAAAGATATTCACAATAGTGGATTGGCCGGATGTGGTTGATTTTGAGCTCGATTTCGAGCAACACGTATACTAGTTGTTTTTAATGCTGTCATCGAAAAGAGCGCGTGATTTAGGGGGGAATGTTATAACTTCCCATATGAAAATTGCATGCCCAGCACTAGATAGTTTCTGTTGCTTAGTGCTATTTGAAAGTAAAACCACTAATTGCGCTGTGCAATATATACGGAAACTTGAAGGAGTTTTGTAGCAACGCCTGCTGTCTCGTGTAGGGCATGCAGAGTGTATGGACTAGACAAGACACCGTCATCGTGTATTGACATTGTGTTCACCACTGTATAGAGCGGCGGCGGCAGTGATGTGACAATCCCGTTTCGCATCAGCAGCGCAAGTCTCGGCCGAACAGCTATTATACTGTAGATAAGCAGTCAATAGATCAATAATAGTCAATAATAGTTGTTACCAATTAGTGCCAATTAACAGATTGATATCTGAAACTTTCTGTCATCGCGACGATCATTCCCATCAGTCTTTTCAGTGATCAGCATTTAGAATAACATTCCTGCTTGTTAGTAAGTGGTGAAGATTTTGTGTTTTTAAGGTGGCATTTTAATACTTATTTTTTTTTCCAGATTGCAGATTTTGTAAAATTGAAAAGCTCATTCAAATCAATTAGTAATTCTGTATTTCATTAAAAACTGTCATACAAAACTAAACATAGTTTTATTACTATTTTTTATACATAATGTTTTATATTGCTGAAGTTTTTATTTACATCCATGTAAATAAAAAGAACCTACATCCATGTAGGCTTTAAGAACGTCTTTAAAGCTCTTTATAGTCTCCATTAAGGATTGGTCCTTGAATATACCATATCATACCCAAAAACACAAAGTGTTGAGGGGTTGCCAAGTCCTAAAAATGTATGATGTCAAAATTTGTTCCAAGTCAATGACATTGGTTTTAGAAAAGCTAATAGACAAATCGATTCAATTTTTTATTGCTTGTAAAAATTTCGTAAAACATTATTGTTTTATTTTGAAACCGCACTTGGCCAGCAGATGTATAATATTTTATTTTATTTTTTATTGAACTGTACGTAAATTTAGCATTTCCCCATTCATCGCATTCATATCCCCATTAGTAAATAGGCCCAATTTTGCTAATACCGTACATCTGCTGGCCAAGTGCGGTTTCAAAATAAAACAATAATGTTTTACGAAATTTTTACCAAGCAATAAAAAATCGAATCGATTTGTCTATTAGCTATTTTAAAACCAATGTCATTGACTTGGAACAAATTTTGATATCATACATTTTTAGGACTTGGCAACCCCTCAACACTTTGTGTTTTTGGGTATGATATCATTATTTTTTATCATGTTTGGCCATTAGGGTTTTAACAATAAAATCATGAAGTAGGAAAACAGTATTAATTAAAAGCTTTAAAGTTGAACAGAACACTGTTTGTATTCGTTTGTCTTGCTTACATAGGAACAACTGCTGTCGTTTATACGGTAGAATTTAGCTATTTAGCTGCTTTAATAGATTAAAATACTAATGTATGGCCCCACGCTGAATACCCGTGATTCGTAAGGGATATGCACTGAGAAAAAAATACTTCAGAAATACCATTAAAAACCGGTAATCCTGAAGGAAATACCGGATTTTTTAGGATAGAAGTCTATCCTTCAGATCGACCCTGGCGTGTACTGGTGATTTTGTACTTCTGATCGACCGTGAAAGCATTCAGATTGACCAGTCTTTGGCAGTGAGGAACACCGTGCCGACCAGGAACCAACTGAAGTATGTTCTGGTCATTCTAAAGGGTAGTCAAGGCCTTCCTGACTGCATGTACGGAACCAACTGAAGTGTGTACTGGTCATTCTGAAGGGTAGTCAAGGCCTTCCTGACTGCAGGTACGGAACCAACTGAAGTGTGTACTGGTCATTCTGAAGGGTAGTCAAGGCCTTCCTGACTGCAGGTACGGAACCAACTGAAGTGTGTACTGGTCATTCTAAAGGGTAGTCAAGGCCGTCCTGACTGCTTGTATACGGAACCAACTGAAGTGTGTACTGGTCATTCTGAAGGGTAGTCAAGGCCTTCCTGACTGCATGTACGGAACCAACTGAAGTGTGTACTGGTCATTCTGAAGGGTAGTCAAGGTCTTCCCGACTGCATGTACGGAACCAACTGAAGTGTACTGGTTATTCTGAAGGGTTCTAGGTCCGCCATGTTTGGGAATGGACTTCCTGAATGATTTCACGGTCGTCCACCAGTATAGTAACAGGTCGATCTGCCGATTACACTTACATCCGAAAAATCCATGATTTCAGTCAGGATTACCGGTTGAATTTATGTGAAATCCCTGCAAGCTTACTATATAATACGGAATAACTGAAAGGTAGAAAACATT
Source organism: Neoaliturus tenellus (assembly GCA_030545055.2). NCBI lineage: Eukaryota > Metazoa > Arthropoda > Insecta > Hemiptera > Cicadellidae > Neoaliturus > Neoaliturus tenellus. The sequence continues at coordinate 220,441,424 of CM061533.1, forward strand.
TTATTAATTACCTTACTGAGGTCCTTAAGCTGTCCCTCAACAGAATTTAAAAATAGATAAAATAATAAAATTGTATCCATCTCCCCAATTAATAAAACGTTACACAATTACTTCTTTGCAATATAATACAATACAAAGGTCATCCTATTGCAAAATTGCTTTATCCGATAGAGGAGTAGTATATTACAAAGAAGAATGATTTATGCAAGTAGAATTGATGTGAATTTAGTAATGTTTTTTATTATGTTATTTGATGTATTGTACACCTTTAAAACATATTATACAATTAATTAAACTGTAGGTAGGTGTTTTAAAAATAAAAAAGTTAGGTAGCTTTTTTTACGAAAATTTACTGTCAAAGTTTTTATCAAAACCAAAATATGGCAAATTTAGATAAATGCATAAAAATAATGTAGATTGTTAACTAAAACTGACTTACTTAAATATCTTCTGTATTAGTGGTAAATACGTATACAAACCCTCTGATGGAACATTTTCAGTGTATTTGATTAAATACGACTGTTCGCCCCAAAGCTTTTATATTTTACTTTTTATCGCACAACATTTCAAAATCATCTTCGTTTTCTGGTAGCAAGCTTAAATTCAAATAATTACCAGGTTAACCAATACTTACTTGTTGGTTTAATTCACTTTTTATTACATTATCATGGTAATCAGGCTTTGAAGTCAAATAATACCTCTTCACAGATGGCAGGTGTTTCAAAACCCACTATTTAAAGTCGCATTCCTTATTATTGTTTATCTTTCGTTATTAAGCCGGGTTTACACGTTGCCAGTAGGTGAGACAATTGTCTTTGGACAATTGTCATCACGTGGGAGACAATTGTCGGAGGCCAGTCAAGTTGAACGTGAAGCTGTTTACACAGGGCCAACTATTGCCACGGCAGTGGTAACAAAAACAACAAACCTGTATGTCTCAACTGACACAAGGGAACAAGTGAACTGGCATAAAACAAGACAGCGCTACTGGCCTATCCGTTCACACGGCGCCAATTGTCGCGACAACTGAAATTCCGAGTGGTGGGGGGTCTCGCTGGGCCCAGCTCGTTGGCATCAGTCTACTCCCGGAGACAACTGAATTTCGGGGCAATTGGGAGGGCAGTTGGCAAGGCAATTGGCCTGAAGTGTTTACACGAAGGCAATAATTTCATGCCAATCAGTTGTCCAAAGACAATTGTCTCACCTACTGGCATCGTGTAAACCCGGCTTTACTGTGTTGCGTTGATTGCAACCATGAGACCAATGTTAAAAGATAACGATTTTTAAAAGTAGTTTTCAGACAAAAATGAGTTTTCCTGAAGTTTAGGCTGTTTCCAAATTTATTTTTTGGCCAAAACACTCTCAAATGCAAAATTTCATCAAAATATACCAGCTACATTTCGAGATCAATGAAAATTACATCGCCACAGACACTCCTCATCGTATAGGTTCATTAGGTTTAGGTATTTGTTTATTAGTGTATTTTGATATATTGACTAAAATAATTTCAATTGATACTAAATCAAACCAAATAATACCGTACCAAAAGTAATTTACATCAGAACCACACTTAAATATGTCACATACAATAAACTGACTACTAACCAAAGTGCTTATCCATATACGACACCGGAACACCACCGAATTTCACATATCCAACTTACGCCCTTAGAAAACTATAACACTAATCACCACGATAACACTATATAACCAATAACATACTTCACTCGTCTCCTCACTATTCTGCGATTTAAACTGAAATTTAGTTGGTGGGATGGCCGGTAGGCAGCACCGTCATTGCCCGCATTGAGGAAGTCATAGCAGGCAGTAATGCCCTGCTAGACTGGCAAAGACATTTTTAGAAGTATAGTGCAGTCAGTTTGACCCGGTCAGACTGGAAAATTACTGTAAATACTGTACGGTCCAGGTAATTCAGAAGGGAACTGGAGGTTTCGCCTGTACTACCGGCAATACAGGATCACCAGTACACGTAATGGTATTCCTGAAAACCCATTTATTTAGTTTCCGTGTGTTTCACCGGGTTTAATGGGTTTCCAGACTGCTGTACTTCAGGAGGACCAGTAAACTAGGTAATGCGACATTGCCTTTACGGCTGGAAGAAGTATTTTTCTCAGTGTGCCAGGAGTTATTAATTTGAAGGTCTTTTAAGTATTGGTCACCAACGCCTCCGAATAAAACAAAATATTGTTTAAGTCATAAGTTTGTGCAGTGTTGATGTACCAAGTTTTATTGCTCCATCTGCAGTGTTCAAAATATTTACTGCACTTTTACTCCCTGAATAACTCTACAAGCGAAATTTTCAGACTACATAGAACTATTTTTAAATAAAGACAACCTAAGAATAATTATTTTCTTCTAAAGTTCTGCTCCATAACCTTTTTGGGTTCTGTATGTGAAGCTTAAACGTAAGTCAAGCTATAAAGATTTAATATTGCACATCTGATTAAGAGAATGGACGAAGCAATGTTGCTACGGATGTGATTTTTATCGCATCATTACCATAATATCACTCTATTTGAAGATTATGTCATATTTAATATAAACATTAGTCAATCACCAAACAATCCACTAATTTAGATTGATATCATATTGGAATTTTTTTTAATTCACCGCACCAACGCCTGTTCATTGTGATTTATGAAACGTCCACAGGTTCTAGTTCCAAAATTCCTCTAGCATAATTTTTCAGGGAGTACAATAAGTAGGCTTTCCATGCATTTTCTGAACACTACGCAGATAAAGTCATACAACTTGGTACATCAACACTGTCATTAGGGGGTGGCCTACCGGTATTATTTCCTGCCCAAGAAATGCGTTGGTCCAAACCAAACATTCCAAGGGCAATAAAGCGTAGCTTTATGAGAAATTACGCCTGTTAATTTTATGAATATTTGTCAAATGTAACATTATTCCTTATTTCACCCATAAATCGTGAAGATTGATTCAGTTGTCACTGAAAAGTTAACATAAAAACTAATGCACGTATTGATGCATAGGTGGAGGAGGATGATCAATCTTTCTTGGCACCGTATAGTCTCTTCGTCACTAGTTTAGATAAATATTTATGTCTTCATGTTTTTGTTTAATCTTATGCATTGCAGAGTTAACAACATTTAAATTAAAAATTTTCTTTAAAACTGTTTTGGAAGAAAAATGTTTCCTAGTTGGTTTATTTATGTGAGTTTTGATTGAATGTGTTGTTAATTTTCGGGTTGTTACTTAACCGACAAAAACTTACAAAGTAGTAATATTAATTAAGTTACAACTGTGAGCATACTCAAGATTCTCTAGGTCTGAAGATTAAAACATTTTATTTTTGAATTCAGTCATACAGATAATTTGAATTAATTTGTTGGCTAGTACGAAAGTCAACACAATTTTAAGTAAAATAATTTTTTGTATAACACAATCTATAAATGTCAGCTGATCATATAAACAAATATGATACCAGATGATTTACTTGGTTTTTTTAACGAATCAAAATATAATGTCAAATGTCTGATTTGTTTACCTTTTAAATTTACGAAATGTAAACAAAGTGCTTTAAGAAATCTCATATTTGTTTTATTTTGTGATATTTAAAGTGAATAAACTTTATCTTTGTACACAAAGGTTTGTACTACGTACAAATACGAATATTCCTGCAAAGTTTTGTGAGATTCCCATCAGTGATAAAGGCTGTAGCTTTGCTTAAAAATTAAAAAAAGTTTGTTGTGCGTAGGAAACCACATTTCTGACTTTTTTAGGCTACTTTTGAACGCATATATTTTACTATCCTGAGAGTTTTTAAAGTAAGCTTGGTGATTTTTAGTGTTCATTAACCCAGTTAAATGGATGGAAATTTAAAAAAGGGTCAATTGTAGCCTTTTTGTGACCTTTTTAGAAGTGAAAATTGGCCGTATTCTTCTTCGTGTCTATATAGGCACGCGTCGTCTGTTTGGTTGGGTGGGACTTGGCGACGTGACACGACCGTGCCACTGGATTTACAGTGTGATATAGTGAAGTATACCGTGCTCAAATGAAGTAAAAAGAGAAATGGTTTTTCTTCATAGTAGTGCGGTATCTTAATTTTGCAAAGTGTGTTATTATATTATTAAAAGACTTCTAATGGCGACAGAGGTATTGTATTTATATCCTTGCCATTGTGTTAAATCACACACATTCAATATACAAATTAAAGTGGAGGTTAAGTAATTGAAGGCAGCTCGGAGCATGCAGGTCAGGCCCCTAGAGACGGGCGGTCACAGTCGCACTGCAATGTCAGAGCTAGCTAGGTTGGTACAAGGGGTAGAAGGCGCAGTGCCCCTCAGGGGCGAGGTTTAACTCTTTTGTTGTCCCGCTCTTTTCTTCTTCGTTAATAATTTTTAGGTTCTTTTGTACAGAGCCTATGAGCTGTCATGGCTACTCTACGACTTACGTTTGTATATCTGTAGACGATTGTATTTTATTAATTTCACACATCAATTCATTCAAAAAACGTGTTTATATTGTAACGATAATTTTGGTGTAAAGATAGTTATCGATTTAATTTCACCTAGTGATTAATCATTGTTAAAATTTATATTTCTTAGCATTACAGTACTATGTACTTACAAATTATGTGAGTAATGTTTTTTACTAAAAGGTATAATTTTCTTTTTCAGGTAAGTCGTCTGCTTGTTCATAGTCATGATCAAAAGGCAAGTTCAACTAAAATTTTGCATTAAGTTTTTTCTCTGTTTCGCTTAGTATTTAGGCAAAGGAATGTAGATTATGTTCATAGCTATGCGAATAGTGTGAGCCACAGCCACGCACTGTTAGAATAAACGAATTCGTCATGTTATTTTTTATTGGTTTACACACACCTCATTGTTTGTTATTGAACTGTTATGACCTTTTCAAAGTTAACCAATATCCATACGTCCCAGTTCGACCGGGACAGTCTCGGTATACAGAAACTTTCCCGTTGCCCCGGCCGGTTTTTCTTTTAACCCTGTTAATGTAAAAAAATAGAGAAAAGTAATTAGTTAAATATATAACGATATCTAGCATTGTATACAGCATGACCGGAGAATCCTCTACGATAGGTCGAGTCAATCTGAAGTACCACTTGACTTAAATATGGAGGTGGAGCCAGTGAATCCTCAAAAAATCAAAATCTCTTTGGTGGAGTTGAATGCTGCTAATGTTTATAACTTTTTACTCCCCAACCCTGAATATTTTCCTTTTCAATATAAAATTTCAAAACATCACGTTTGAAAACTAGGTATTTTCACATCCTTACCAAATCAGTTAAACGCCATATTTTTCTGTCATTTAGTTTCTTTATGTCCTATTGCCGATCTATTAATCATTTTGACTTTTCAAGTGTTGTATACATGATCATATCTTTCCTCTACCTCCTTGATGGTGAGTTGGGGTGGGGTTTTGCATCACCTTTGAACCAGTTTGTTGGGTCCGTAAAATGATGACGAGCCTACTGGTAAGGCTCCATTTTCATTCTTCAGTGTGTAGGTATTGGTTTCTCGGTCCCGGCGCGGCGGAGTGTGTTAGCAGCATAGAGCTGTAAGGCGACTTTAAAAACCCATAACAAATCTTATATCAGAATTTTGTACTTTTTTTGTACCTTTTTGTACCGCAAAAAGAAAATTTTGTACCCCTCTCCTACGGAAGTTATAAGCTATTTAAAAGTCGGCTTACAGGTCTATGCCAAAAACACAAGTACTCCAAATTAAAAAACGAATTATACCACATTTTTGTACTATTTTTGTACCATTTTGTACCACCAAAAAGAATTTTTGTACCACAAAAATAAAGGCTACACAATTAAAACAAAGTCGGATTACAGGTCTACGCCAAAAACACAAGTGTTCCGAATTTCGAAAAAAAATATGCTATCTTATTCTACTATTTTTGTGCCCTTCATATATGCAAATAAGAAATTTTGTACCACTCAAATAACTGCACTAATAGACAATTTTATAAAGTCGGATTACAGGTCTACGCCAAAAACACAAGTACTTAAAATTGAATAACAAATGATACCAAATTTTTGTACAATTTTTGTACCTTTTTGTACCACAAGAAGAAAATTTTGTACCCCTCTCCTTCGGAAGTTATAAGCGATTTAAAGTCGGCTTACAGGTCTATGCCAAAAACACCAGTACTCCAAATTGAAAAACAAATTATACCACATTTTTGTACTATTTTTGTACCATTTTGTACCACCAAAAAGAATTTTTGTACCGCAAAAATAAAGGCTACACAATTAAAACAAAGTCGGATTACAGGTCTACGCCAAAAACACAAGTGTTCCGAATTTCGAAAAAAATTATGCTATCTTATTCTACTATTTTTGTACCCTTCAAATATGCAAATAAGAAATTTTGTACCACTCAAATAACTGCACTAATAGACAATTTTATAAAGTCGGCTTACAGGTCTACGCCAAAAACACAAGTACTCAAAATTTGAAAACAAATCATACCACATTTTTGTACAGTACTACTTTGTACCATTTTGTACCACCAAAAAGAATTTTTGTACCGCAAAAATAAAGGCTACACAATTAAAACAAGGTAGGATTACAGGTCTACGCCAAAAACACAAGTACTTAAAGTTAAAAACAAATGATATCAAATTTTTGTAAAATGTTTGTACCTTTTTGTATCACTAAAAATAATTTTTGTACCGTGGAAAATAAAGGCCAACCAATTAAAACAAAGTAGGCTTACAGGTCTCCGCCAAAAACACAAGTACTCAAAATTGAAAAACCAATTATACCAATTTTTTTTAGTATTTTTGTACCATTTTTTACAACCAAAAGAGTGTTTGTACCGCGAAAATAAAGGCCACACAATTAAAAAAAAGTCAGCTTCCAGGTCTACGCCAAAATCTGAAGTACTGAAAATTGAAAATTTAATCATACCACATTGTTGTAGTATTGTTGTACCTTTTTGTACCACAAAAAGAAATTGTTGTACCTTTCTCCATTGGAAGTTATAAGCTATTGAATAGCCGGCTTACAGGTCTATGCAAAAAAACACAAGAACTTTAAACTGGAAAACAAATTATATTACATTTTTTTACTTTTGGTATACCTTTTTGTACGACAAAAATAAAATTTTGTAGCCCTTTTAATTTTTAAATTTTTTAAATTTTTATTGGAAACTTATTTTGTTTACAAAGCCTTAAGTCCGGTACGGTATTGTATGGGATTAATACTTTTTATAAGTTAATTACAAATTAAAATGAAATACGTCAAAATAATATTTATGTGCTTCTATTTCAATTTAAACTGTTTTTAAATATGTTGAATATGTATCAAAATTGTTATAATAAACTATATATTTTTTAAGATTACTGTTTTGGATTACCTCTACCTACAGTCTCTGTTTTTTAAAAAAGTTCGTCGTAAATTTTTCCCCTTTACTAACAGTAAGGCAGTTAAAATTCTAGGTGAAGATAAAAAACAAGAAATCACACAAATTATTTTAGCGAAAATTGTTCCAAATTTGGAATTTTGATTACATTAACAGGAAAGGTAAAACGGCCAAGTTTATTACAATATTTGAATGTTTATTTAAGAGACCTTAGTGCCACAAGCATGCGCAAATTTTTCAATGCTGCAATTAGTTTATTTGTATCTAGCAGTAGTGTTTAGTAAAAGAGGTACAAAAGTAGTAAAAAATGTTGTTTTCGAATTTTGAGCACTTTTGCGTTTTTGGTGTAGGCCTACACCTGTAAACTGAGTTTTCAATCGCTTATAACTCACGAAAGAGAGGGGTACTTTCTTTTGTGTGGTACAAAAAGGTACAAAAAAGTTAAGATATGAGGCATAATTAGTTTATCAATTTTTTATAAATTATAACTACCAATGAAGCTACGTACAAAGTTTTTGTGGTAAAAAAATAGTAGAGCAAATTTCGTATAAATACTTTCCCAATTTTGAGTGCTGTACTAGTGTTTTTTGGCGTAGACATGTAAGCAGACTTTGTTTTAATTGTGTAGCCTTTATTTTCGCGGTACAAAAATTCTTTTTGGTGGTACAAAATGTACAAAAATAGTACAAAAATTCTGTATAATTTGTTTTTGATTTTTAGTACGTAGATCTGTAAGCCGACTTTATAAAATTGTCTATTAGTGCAGTTATTTGAGTGGTACAAAAATAGTAGAATACGATAGCATAATTTTTTTTTTTTTTGAAATTCTGAACATGTGTGTTTTTGGCGTAGACCTGTAAGCCGACTTTGTTTTAATTGTGTAGCCTTTATTTTTGCGGTACAAAAATTCTTTTTGGTGGTACAAAATGGTACAAAATAGAACAAAAATGTGGTATAATTTGTTTTCAAATTTTGAGTACTTTTGTTTTTGGCATAGACCTGTAAGCCAACTTTAAATAGCTTATAACTTCCGAAGGAGAGAGGTACAAAATTTTCTTCTTGTGGTACAAAAGGTACAAAAATTGTACAAAAATTTGGTATAATTTGTTTTTCAATTTTAAGTACTTGTGTTTTTGGCGTAGACCTGTAATCCGACTTTATAAAATTGTCTATTAGTGCAGTTATTTGAGTGGTACAAAATTTCTTATTTGCATATATGAAGGGTACAAAAATAGTAGAATAAGATAGCATATTTTTTTCGAAATTCGGAACACTTGTGTTTTTGGCGTAGACCTGTAATCCGACTTTGTTTTAATTGTGTAGCCTTTATTTTTGTGGTACAAAAATTCTTTTTGGTGGTACAAAATGGTACAAAAATAGTACAAAAATGTGGTATAATTCGTTTTTTAATTTGGAGTACTTGTGTTTTTGGCATAGACCTGTAAGCCGACTTTTAAATCGCTTATAACTTCCGAAGGAGAGGGGTACAAAATTTTCTTTTTGTGGTACAAAAAGGTACAAAAAAAGTACAAAATTCTGATATAAGTTTTGTTATAGTTTTTTCGAGTCGGCTTACAGCTCTATGCTGCTGAGTGTGTTTGCCGGGGAAGCCCTGCCAGATCGGTCATAGAGTTCACATAACGGGTGTGCGCGGTCTGGAGTCTACAGCTGATTAGCCGCTGGTCTAGTTACCGCCGCTGCAGGTCACGTGACCTCCGGCTCCCGCCAAACTGCGGTCACTTGATATCAATGTCAATAATATCAACGTTCGTTAACTCAAAGCAAAGCCCGTATAAGATAATAATATTCAACTGTGTTCATGTTGAAATAATAAGGCGTCTTCCAACACTACTCG
>CM061533.1:220450760-220626172 GCA_030545055.2 Neoaliturus tenellus
GTAAAATATAATTCTTCCAAGCGAAGTGAAATCCGTTGAGCTCTAGACTGTAATAGTAGCAATTACCGACGTTAGCAATAAAGTGGGCGAAGGAATTAAGCCTTACTAGCCTGATCTGCGCAACACCCGGGGGGGGGGGGGGGGGGGGGCGAAGCCGCTTATCTTATCTTATCTAAGATCTAAGATAAGATAAGATAACAGGTAAGATAAGAGGTAAGTTAACAGATAACCTCCCAAGAGGGACCACCCACGTCAAAATTATAAAAACTTCGTTTTTGCTCGTTTTTTGTTTTTTTTTTTATTATTATTATTTTTTTATGGCAATTATTTAACACTTTTTCATCATAAATAAACCTAAAATAAAATGAAAATTAGGGCTCTCTCGTCTCTGCTTTAAGTTCAATAGCGTATTGGTGACGTCACACCACCACGTCACACCCGTGATGTCACACACTCCACCTCGTCACCGTATGACATCACACATACGTCATCACCCGTCACAAATACTTAACCACTGATTAAAAACCGCTGAATTTGCGTTTGTCCTGAAAGCCCCATAATGCCTCTACTAGCTTGCCGAAAGATATGTTTGAATACAGAAGTCATCCACCAACAAAAGACAATTTATAAAAAACTATAAATTTTTAGGCCTGGATCCTGGGACTCTTATCAAGGTCGGAACCACATTTTTCTTAGTGCTTTCTCATGCTAAGATCTCATGAAAATTGCTGCCAACAATATTGGGCCGATATCGTGAGGACACCGTCGGATGTACCCATCGACAACAACTTCACCGAGACTTTTGCAGCAAGTCGTCAAGTGTAAAAACACAGAAAACAGTCCATTAGATAACATCAATTGTGGTGCTTGCCGAAATTTCTCCCAATATTGTGCCAGTATTATGTCATCAAGTGTGAATACGCCCTATGGCACAAAACTATAATAGAGGACTAGGGGCCCGTGCGCAAATTGCACATTTTATGATTCTGTATAAGAGGAACTCACCTACAGTACGGTACGTAAATGTACATTCAATGTTCATTGAAGTGACAGATAGTGTTTCTATTTTTGTTTATTTACTATCTGGCTTTTAAATTCATATGAAGGTAAATCAGCTGTTAAATTACAATTCACATTAAATTTCTAGTAGTAAAAGTTGCTCAACACATAATTTTATATTTTGCTCATTCACTACGCTCACTCGAGCCTAAAGTCTATAATATCTTTAAGTTTATTATTAGGTACCAATCACTCTCAATACTTTAAATGAGAAAAGTTGTTAAAAATTTAATATTCCTTAACTAGCTGTTGCCCGTTACGGTTTCGCCCGTGATTAAATTTATTTTATAGGCTATATAATAAAATCTCTTTAACGAGCAACAAAATCTTCATCCTTCAGAATTATATTTAAAAATTGAAGAAGTTTAAGCAGAGCATTGGATTTTGCAAAACCTTTTCTTAGTAAGCACCTATAAGCAAAGAGGAACGAACGTGTCAAATTTCAACCCATAGGCCATATAGTAATTTTGAAGTCCTGTAGGGAGGGGGGGCAATAAAGGATTTGCAAGACCATTTCTAAGTGAGCTCCTATATAACAAAGAGGAACGTCCATGTCAAATTTCAACCTCGTAGGCCCTAGCTAGAGTTATTTTTTTGTAGTTCAGTGGGGCAGAGCTCTACAGGACATCAAAAACTATACTTGCAAAACCATTTCTTATTGAGTACATATGAGTAAAAAGGAACGTCCACATCAAGTTTAAACACCATAGGTCTCTAGTAATTTTGAAGTCCAGTGGGGCGGAGCCCTAAAAGGACTTCAAAAACTATATTTGGAAAAATGTTTCTAAAAGTGTGTACGTATGAGTAAAGAGGAACATCGATGTAAAAGTTGAACCCCATAGGCTCTAGAGTAATTTTAAAGTCGAGTGGGGTGGAACCTTAAAGAACTTCAAAACCTACAGTATATTTTGTAAACCTGTTTCTTAGTGAGTACATATGAGTAATGAGGAACGTCCTCGTCAAAATTCATCCCCGTATATAGGCGCTATAGTAGTTTTGAAATCCTGTGAGACGGAGCCCTAAAGGACATAAAGAACTATATTTGTAAAACCGTTTCTTAGTAAGTGCATATGAGTAAAGAGGAACGTTCACATCAAATTTCAACCCTGTATACCCTAGAGTAAATTTGCAGTCCAGTGGGGCAGAGCCCTAAAGTACTTCAAAAACCATATTTGCAAAACCGTTTCTTAATGCATACTTATGAGCAAAGAGTTATGTCTCTCCCAAATTTCAATGCCGTTGGCCCAAGAGTAATTTCATAGTCATGTGGGGAGGAGCAATGAAGGTGCTTTCCAAGAGCATATTTTAGTGAGCACTGATGGGCAAAGTGGATCTCCCATTCCAAATGTTCCATATGATTCTTTTACGTCATCTGGTTTTCATATTCGTTGTTTCCTCGATTCATATTAATATTTGGCCATAAGAATAACATTAGATCAAAAACGAGATCCTGTGGGACAGAGCCCTGTTGGATTTTGGCAAAACGTTTCTTAGTGAGGACCCATAAGCAAAAAGTAACCACCATTCCAAATTTCAACAGCAAATGTCCTTTAGTTTTTCAGATTCGTTATTTCCCAGATTTGTATGAAAAATTGGTCATAAGAATAACATTAGATAGAAATTTTGAAGTCCTGTGTGGCGGAGTCCTGATAGAATTTTGTAAGACCGTTTCTTAGTGAGCTCCTATGAGCAAAGCAGAACGTCCATGCATAATTTCAACATCATAGGTCCTATGGTTTTCCACATTCGTTGTTTCATAGATTTATATAAAAATTGGCCACAAAAATAATGATACATAGAAATTTTTAAGTCCTGTGTGGCGGAGCCCTGATGGAATTTTGCAAAACCTTTTCTTAGTGATTATCTATAAGCAAAGAACGACACCCATGCCCAATTTTAACATAGGTCCCATAGTTTTTCAGATTCGTAGTTGATTTGGTTTGTATAAAAAATTGGCCATAAAGATAACATTAGATAGAAATTTTGAAGTCCTGTGGGGTGGAGACCTGAAGGAATTTCAAAAAACCATTTCTTAGTGAGCGTTTTTTAGCAAAGAGGAACGTCCATGCCAAATTTCAACCTTCTATAGCCTATGGTTATGGAGATACTCTGATACATGAGTGAGTGGTATTTGACAAATATACAGTGGCGGATTTACCACTAGGCCGACTAGGCCCTGGCCTAGGGCCGCGGGCTGCAGGGGGGCCGCACGGAGTCCCAAATATACATATATTATTTTAAGGATGTACTTGCACGGTAAAGATGAACATCAGCTTTGAGCCCTGATTTTTTTGCAGAATATTTTAGTTGAAAAACCTAAATTAACAACACAACAGAGAGACTTTGGTGAAGTCATTGTGATCAATAAGGACCCCATTGCACCTACACTATTAAATACAGTTTGTTAAGATTGAGTATGGATAGCCATCTTGACTCTTTTGATAGCCTCCACCAACAGCAATTTGACAAAGTAACGGACATAACATCAATAAAATACAGCAGCGCGCTTTTCACAAACGTTTGAACAGAGAGTAGTGACTCTTAGCATCCAGTTATAGCATAGATCCATTGACTATAAATATAGTCAATGATAAAGCATAATGGGCCCCATTCCCCAACCCCATTTAATAGCTGGATATTCCAGCATCTTTTCAAGACGAGCTTATTCTCATGGATCAGAGTGTACACATACAATTACACTTTACTCGTACTAGAGCATAGAATAAAAAATTAAGGACGATTTTAGCTTAATTTGAGGATTTTAGTATTATACTTTGGTCAATGATGAGGGGGGGGGGGGGTCCCACAGAAAAGTTGGCCTAGGGCCCGAACCTTCGTAAATTCGCCACTGCAAATATATAATAGATGTTTATGTTCATCATTAAAATGTTGCTTCCATAAGAATAACATGGTAACTTTGAAGACATGAGGGGCGAATACCTATGGAAGTTCTGAGGATGGAGAGTCATTTTTCCAAAATTTTCACGCCAAGAGCTTTCAGTCAAGTGAATTGGTTGTAGGGGGTTTGAATTCTGGGAATGCTTGAACAACTTGTGTTACATCATACATTTAAAACCCATTTATAGACAATGATAATAATAACATATTTAGCAGCCTGGACCTATACAAAAAAAAAACCAAATTATATAGGAAAGATGTTTTTTAAGTCTCTGCATAGAGGAACTAAGTGATATATAAATGTTTTTAAGTCTACATTGAAAAACCACTTAATAAGTCTAAAAGTCCATATTCACTGAATGAGTTTTTTTTAATCATGGGTCTCAGTTTGAATACTTTTAGCTTGTAAGTTGTTTTTTACTAATTTTGTAAGAAAATGAAAAAAAAAAATTTATTTTATTTGTACCTATGTTTTGTATATATGATTGTATTTCCTACACTATGACACTATTCTGTACATTTCATGTATATTATTGAATTTGAATTTGAGTAAATATCAATTAATCTTTGCTGGATTTAAAAAAATACATAAAATGCCTGGTATTGATGAATTTTGGGTACGGTAATTTCCCAGGTAAGTAATCTGGGTATTTAACCTGAGTTTTAAATACCCTGGTATTTACACCACAATACATCGCCCAATAACTATTTACTAAGAGATTGGCTTTATGCCCTTAGTAACAATAACAACCCCCGTCACAACAACAACTCATATGCAGACCAGCGTAATGTGTGTATCAGTAATTTTCCCTGGGGATATTGTAGGTAAATATTCATAATTCATTAACTATAAACCATTCAAAATAAATGTGCGGTCGAAAGACAAAATTTTATTTCCCACCACAAAATTCCCTCAATACTTTCCTGAATTTCCCAATTTTAATCACAATCAGATGTTATTTTTATTTTGCCATTAAAATTCAAAGTAGAAAATAGCACTCATGATCGTGTTACTTCCCCTACTTGCCGTTTGAAGCGCTTCTTATTACATTGTTGTTGTTCAAATGTCAAAATTAGAATATTAGTTAAAAAAAAGCAAAACATTGACATGAAATGACATGGTTGTGATTGGTTGGATTCTTGGTCATGGGAGGAACAGGAAAAAGAAGGAAATTGCAATATGCGTTTCGACAGCATTTTTATTTTAAACGAGGTATAGTGAAGGTACATGTGCATACCATAGGTTATTTTTATTTCCAAAAAGAATAACAGGGGAAACATATTTTCTGATTTTCTCTACAGGCAGTTCAGGCCTGATTCAAAATACAGATTTTTTGTGTTTTTGAATGGTCTCAGTTAAAATTGTTGAATTTGTAAACTGCTGAAACCCCATGTTTTAGACCCTTTTGGGAAACCCCAAAAAACTGGTCTTCTTTCCTTGATTTGATCACCCTAGTTTCCTACACTAACCTGATGAATGTTGTCCAATAATAATTTTATAAATGTCAGAAGTCTCTTCCAAAAGTTATCATTGAAATTTACCTATATTATACAGATTTGAACTCATAGTATTTTGTCATCTGGGGTGCCTCAAAAAAAAAGAAAAGAAAAATATCATAGCGAAGCCACTACTACTGTACCTTCTTCTCTTCCCTAAAGAGAAAATTTTCTGTAATTGTTAGGCCTACATATTAACAATCAACTTTAACAGTTAAATGAAAAATGGCCAGCAGGTATTCTAAAACTAAAAATAATAGAAACAACTGCACTATTTAACTTATACAAGTCTATTTTGATACTAAGGATACAATAAGCAAAACACATTGGTTGCAATTTCATGAACACCTCTAAACATAGGCATAACTGTTTTAAGCTACGAGAATTTGTCAAGGTTAATTTAAAAAATACACCAAAATTCTTCAGTAGTCAGTGTTTGGCCGCTTTGAAACCCAATCCCTGACTTTAGGAAGGCTCAGTATAGTTTGCTTCAATTGGTGTAGATGAGGATAGTCTGCCGTGACATCAGCAACCGCAGTGGAGTAGTTCAAGAAGTCTGAATGAGTGACAAACAAGAAGTCAACCCAGGATAATTTCTCGTTAGCTAAAAATCCTTTATTTTTTTTAACAATTTCATTCAGCTTACTGTAGTAAGCAGGCAAAGTTTCTTTTAAATAAGCTTCTCTTTGAATTGTTTTTTTCTCCTCGTCATTTTCTTTCCAGAATGAGAAGATTGGCTGTTCAATATCTTGAAGGGTATCAGCAATCATGTCTATTTGAAGATTCTCCCAGTCATCCAAGCCACTCAGTCCAGCTCTCTTACTGAGATAGCGAGATATTGCTACCGATTGGACAGCTTTCCGTCCATCTTCTTCTAGCACAGGCAATTTGCCAAATGGCGTGGAAGGTTTTATGGTATCCCAGTCTTTTTCCCAGTCAACTCTAATATCCTCCCAATCCGCTTCCATGTATGTGAGGATCAGCCGAATGGTTTCCCCAAGTCCTTTGATGTTGAAATAGGTCAGCTTGTATTTGGGTGACATTATGTATGTGACCTAGTCTTCTGATGAGCTCCTACCCAACAAAATTTAACAATTGCTGTAATAAACCTTAACTCATAGAAACTAAATAACATTGTATACTTCAATTCACCTTAATCAAGCCAGTACGGTAGACAAACACTTAAAATCCCCCAATGTTTGTAAACATTTATCCAGTCAATCTAGAAATGGGGAAAATATTTCAGCGAAAGTTTGTTTTCCAACACCCTCATTGTTATCAATGGTTAAAACTTCGATTTTGGAATTAAAATTGTGCGATGAAAGCAATTGAATTGAATCAACAACAATATTGAGGTAGGCTAAGAAATGAATCTAACCTAACAATCAAACCATAAACTTTATCACTTCAATGGACTAACAAAAAAAGAATGGTTTTTGAAAACATTTAAAACGCATATTCCCTCAGTACAAAAGAAAAACAAAATACCTTTCTAATTTGTCTTTGGCATGATTTGTGTGACGCTACCTATTTTAGGTCTAATAAAGTCTGTATCTTCGCACAATTGAGATACACCTACAAAATAAACTTAGATAGGCTAGTTTGATTTGTGTTGTTCTTCGATAATGTTATAGGCTACATTAGTTAAAATTTGTACTTGTTTTCATTATTTTCTGTTGCTTTAATAGATTAAATTTTACAATATAGGCTATATTTGTTTGATTGTCGAAAGGTATTTTTAATTATCTTAGAACAAAACTAAATCAGGTGATTAAATCGTAATCATACCGAGTAATTTTATCATCTACGAAATAGCCATAATAACGCAAAATTCAAATTTCAACCATCGATAATAACAATGGTGTCGGATAACAAACTTTGCTGATATTTCTGACAAACTGAGCTATAAACCCGCCGCAGCGTGCTATAAACTAGTAACATCCACAAACAAGTGTGGTAATAAGTTTTTAATGATTTTTAGAGCCAACCATAGAACGCTCTATATATAAACCTGGAATGCTCACATCGTCAGCAAAACCCTCAACCTGGCGGAAAGAGGGCAGGCAAGAATGACCAAATTAATGATTCTGGCAGTGCGCGCGCTGTCATTCACACGCTTGTTTCTCGCACATACTAGACAATTAAATTGAACCTTATGTCAAACTTATTCTTTATCTGCATAAATTGCTGATTCCAACGGTATAAAAATATTTGGTATATTGAATGTTATTAAAGTAGGCCTACAAATAATATTAATACAAATAATTTTGAAAACGTGATATTAAAATGATTCTAACAAGCGAGAAAGTTTTTTTTTTTGGGCTAGGGGAAAACTTTCAGCTGCAAAGTTTCAGATCATGAGTTGATGTAAAAATTTTACATTTACCATAACTTTTCTTTCTAACATTTTTAGTTTGCCTAATAATCGAGCACAAAGCAGTAGTTAAGGGGTTTCCTCCCACTGCCGCACTAGTGGCTGAGCAACACCGTGCTTTGGCGCTGCATTGCTAAACAGACCGTTTAATCGGGTTCGTTAATTTTATCTGATATGTTTAGCTAACGGAAATAGCTAAATTAATAATAAATTTGTATTGAGGATAAGTAAAAACACTCTACATTGTAAGAACTGGTCTATAAAACGGTTTGGATATGATTCCAGACATCGAAAATAAAGATGTAATTCTCCAAAATCCTCAGCGACCCACTACGCACATGTTTTCACATTTATCCAAGAAAACCGTTCACTTTATGAAGAAATGTAAAAATTAAAATTCATTTTATTAGTTACAAATTTGTCGCTTGAAGTTTTTTTCCTGACCAACAAATAAAAAAATTTTAGCCTAGGCCCTACGATTAGTAACTTTTCCCGTTCTAGTTGTGTATTGAAGTACGGTTTTTGATCATGAGGTTTCCTAATTAAATATAATGGCTAAGATATTTACACTGTCATAATCAGCAAATCTTTTGCATTAAACCCATATATGTTTCAATGAATTTGGGAATTTAGCAACCAGTAAAGAAGTGTGGCAATGTGCGCGTGTGCAAAAGCTTTAGATGCTCATTTGGTGTTTTGCCTGCCCTTCAGAACACGGGTTGCGGTTTATAGTTCAAGCTTTGCCTTGCGTGAGTGTTCCAGGTGTATATTATAATAGAGTTCTATGAAGCCAACATAAGCCCTGACAGTGAAGGCCTGCAATAGAAGGTTTAATGCCATTTAATTTTAAACTATGCATGAGCTCATTTTTTTGGGTATATTTAGGACCCTGATAACTTACCTAAGAAGTAATTATTAATTAAACTTACCTAATATTAAGTAGAAGGAGATCAATATCAGTAATCTATCTCCTAACCTAAAAAAATCAATGTTCAAGTCTCTCCTATAACAAAAAACACACCTATTTCAAAACTCTCAATTACTTTATAGCCTACTAATAAAACGAATGTTTCAAACTGTACGTTCTGTACTGGATCGGTACTACTTAAATGTGTTTAACTCTTAAAATAGTCAGTTTTGTTCTGAATGTTACAATAACAAAGCAGAAAGAAAGCAACAACAACATAACGAAACGAAATTTGAATTTTTTTAAATTAAATTTTTTTACTATAAATAAGCTCTGCTGCTAGTGCTGCTTGTTTTTTATATTTAACGAAGCAGGCTTCAAAGTTTGAATCATGCAACTACAACGTTCACCAATGTTGGTTACTTCCACGGTTTTTATCTGAAATTTGGGTTTGCTATATTTTGCTTTTTGTGTGAATTTATATGTTATATAGACTGACTATTATTGTTAGATGGTTTGGTGTTTCATTTGAATTTCTATTTTTCAGAGTTGTGTTCATAACAATGTGAGAAAGATTGGCTTGGGGTCTCATATCAACTACGCTTATTAGAAACTACAATTATTATACAAAACTGGCTGGGTAGGTGAGTGGTTATAGTGCTCGCCTTTGAATCGAAACCAAAGGTTGCCGGTTCGATTCTGAGAAAAGTTAGTAGCCTTTTAAAGGTTCGATACCGGACCCAGTTGCCATTTGTCATTGGGCTATTAATTAACGATGCTTTCTAACAACTGGTCGATGTTAGATAGTAACAAGACTGGGGTTTGGACCGTTCCCCGTCAAAACGTAAAAAAATGCCACTGGCTTAGGGACACCCAAAATAAAATAAAATAAATACAAAATTTGAGTGTTTACGTAGGCACTAAAATGACAGTGTCTATTAGCGCCGACACCTTGTATTGTAGCGGATCAGCAGTGTTGTAGTGGCAAATTTTCCAATATGGGAACGCTTATTATATTGGTCAAATTCCCTGAAAATTAGGATAAAATTTCCCTGAATGCGTACGATAGCAATAGTTTTGCGTATTGTAGACTAGGCCTATGTATTTTTAAGCTAGAGCTGAATTTACTGGGGAAACAAGAATCTAACTTGGATGATTTTGCGAAAACCAAAATAAAAAAATAAAAACAGTACATTTTTATATTTAGGCCTAACTAACTTAATTGTTTTTACAAAAGAAGGTTGTTTCAGAAAAGGTTATTAATTAATTTACTGACTACTTTTATGTACGTTAACCTCCAAAATAGCAACATACATAACCTAATTTTTAAATGACATATTTCTATACAAGTAAAAGCAGAGAACTAAAATAAAATAGATAAAAACAGAGTAATTAATTACAATGAAAGTTCATTGACAGATTGACAAAGTCATGCTCATAAGTAGTCGGCAAATGCATCCTCTTCCGTAGCGGTCTTATGTTTTTTTTTATTTTGTTGTTTAGTGAAGAACGACAGGAGTATTTTTATTTATTATTTATTCTTGTCGATTCCATAATACACTGAACTGAGGCAACTAATTTAGAACACACTTCAGTTTATTAGTAGATTATTAATTAATAAACGGTTAATAAATCAAATAAACTCAAAACTAAATAAACAAACAGGGGAGGGTTAAGGAAAGACGGTAGAGTGATGCCCACCACGTATATCCCGTACTCTGTGCACAATACAAAGTTCAAGCAAGAGTGAGGTTATCCTTGGAAACAAATATGTGTTTACAAATGTTTGTTAAGTATTGCACTTTATTATTGACATACATTTTTTATTTTTATATTGTTTGATTTGTATTTAAAAATATATTAGCTATCTTCCCTGAACGGGGAACTAGGATTTTCCCGGGTTCTTGAAAACCAGTGTGGGAACGCCGTTCCCACGCGTTCCCGCACCACTACACCACTGCAGCCCCTTACTTTGTCTAATCCGAACGATTGTACGACAACGGGTCGGTTTTTGCAATAATAGCTATTTGTGTAATAAGAGCGGAAAGTACGTCATTGCCACTCGAGAATTGTAGATGGCCGCACGAAGCGTCAGCTGAGTGGGGCCAAACGATTCGAGAGCGGCAATGACTATTTGCGCTCGTAATACACACAAGATTTTTCCTACCAACATAATTGTTACATATTACATGTTTTATTGTATACAAAATGTCATTTAGATTATTTTTTATTTGTTTCTGTTGGAACATAATGTTAACTATCAAACATAACCTCAAACTAAAAAAGAAGCAATTACTTAACGACAACAATGAATAACAGCTGTAGCATGGTTTGTAATAACAGCTGATTTAACATTGCTGTTTGATCTAGCGTGCGGTAAAGAATCATTGCCGCTCTAGAGCGGGAATGAAACGGAAACCGCGGAAATGAATTGTTTTGCATAGGGGTTACAGGAGCTCCGCCGACGGTCGGTTTATCCATTTAAAGCTGTGGAATTTACTTCGGCGGAGCTCGACCTTGCCCACCTCAGGGTCCTCCAGGCCAAATGCAGCCGAAGCTGAGAGAGAGAGAGGGAGGGAGTGAGAGTGGGGAGCCAGGGTGAGGGTACGACGGAGTGCCGTCACCGCGGCTGGATTCGGACGACGACACTCCGTCGTACCCCCGAAAATATGTTTTCCTACCACTGCATGGAATTAATTGCATTGCCACACCTATCACCCCTATGCAAAACAGTTCATTTCCGGTTTCCGTTTCTTTCCCGCTCTAGAGCGGCAATGATTCTTTGCCGCACGCTAGATCAAACAACAATTTTAAATCAGCTGTTATTACAAACCATGCTACAGCTGTTATTCATTGTTGTCGTTTAGTAATTGCTTCTTTTCTAGTTTGAGGTTATGTATGATAGTTAACATAACATTATGTTCCAACAGAAAAAAATCAAAATAATCTAAATTACATTTTTGTAGACAATAAAACATGTAATATGTAATAATTATGTTGGTAGGAAAAATCTTGTGTGTATTACGCAGCGAGCACAGAACATAAATAGAGGGGCCACTCGTATCCAAATAACATTGCATTTCGTGAAGCCAATTCCCCCACTACTTTTGTGGGCTAAATTAGACAAACAGCTGATTTTTTATACTGTATATTTTGATTTGGTTTTGTTGTCGAATTAAAATCAACAGAGTATTCGGAATGGCGGTGCTTCGGTAATGTTCGACAACACTCGGGTAAACCAACCCGCTGTTTTAATCGTGATTGCATCAGCTGGTAATGGAGAATACAGCTCATCTGGCGAATTGATTCATTTGAATCGTTCGATTTCATGAATAGAATTTTGAACCGATTCATTTCGTACGTTTGATACAATTGTTTTTCAACTCCCGTCTATATGCGATCAAATCGGATTTAATCGATTATTTGACGCTAATATTCCGTGACATACTTTAGGGCCACGAGGATATTTATTTAATTAATTAGTTTACACCCACATTAAAAAAATTAGTTAAGTTGCCAGGATTCAATCAGATTGAAAGCGGGGTTCATTCCAGGGGTAGAAGCCTAATCTATTATGGCAATTGAATTACGAATGAAGAATTATACTATTTAATTTTGTACGTTGGTTTCTCATCCTGTGATGTCGTGATTAAATAATTAGGCCACAGATGAAAGATTATAAATTTAATTACATTGTTTCTTCACCCAGATAATTTAGTCGATTGATAAATTTAATAGTGGAAGTAGATCACAGATATATAAAACCTTTAATAATAAATCGTAGTAATAATATATTAATTAAAAGTAACAGTTTCTTTAACAAAGGTAAGACGACGAATGATTGATCACCTCCGTCGGGGCCACTCGGCTTTTACCCCTACTGCGGCGCCTCCCGTCTTTCACGTGACGACGCGAATCGTCCTCCCACTACTCTAAAAATGTCCCGCTGTTGCGCTTTTCAAATGTGGCTGTTACAATTATTTCAGTGTAGGCCTACGTTAAACATCATTTGTTCTATTTTGTGAACCGATTCCGTTTATACATAACAACAAGGCGATTTGGTAATTGCCTTTACCTGTGCTGACTGGGCTGTATACATTGACTCAAAATACAAAATAAGAAAGGCTGTGGGACTTGTTTAATACGCAGACACTAAACATTTCGCACGCCGCGAAAGTGATGGGAAGGGAATGATGGAGCCAATAATGTGAGAGGAGCGTTACTATGGCACTTATTCTGCTCAACTCTGGCGTTTATTTCATTCCAAGGTCGTTGAAGTTTATATATTTTTGTTTCCTCTCTTCCGCTCTTTGTTCCCTCCCCTTACGAAGGCTATGTTTCTTACAGTAACCTATTTAATAAGTGCCATCTTCTTGATAATTTATGTAGACAACTGAAAATAATGTTGACCTTCCCTTTTATGTTAGGTTTTAACACGTTGAGTGCGGGCTAAAACGAGTTTTGACTTTGTAATTTGCGAATGTTCGCTCTGTTATCTTTTAAAAATGCAATTAACCTAAAAATAACATTGAACGTGTAAGAAGTTTTCAAATATATAGGCATAACTATTTCTGAGATTCATCAAATTAAACGCTAACCTTAGTATCATAAATAATTATTAAAACCTTGAAAATGATTAATAGATAGATATAAAACCTTGTAAACAAAACCGATTAAACATCTACCTGGTTCGCAGATCGCGATCGAAACAAAGTAATCATCTTAAAATCGAATAGCGATACGAATCGGCTATCACAGAATTCTCTGTGGTCGCTGATACAAATAGACTCTTTTAGAAATTGACTTTGATTCGATCAATTCACTCGTTGATTCGTTCATTTGAACAACTCGGTAGTTGTTTACTTAGTAGAGCCGACTAGTCCCGATCGTACCCGAACACTGCCGAAGCACCACCGGTCCGAATACTCCTTTGTTTTTGTAAACAACTGAATGCTGCAAACAACTGAACTTAAATCTGATGGTGGCGCTCGGAACTAGAGTGAATCACCGTTCCCCCCACTACTTTTGTGGGCCTAGCCGCTGTCAGAATTGGCTTCACCGCTGCGATCAGCTGGCCTCTCTATTTTTGTTCTGTGCTCGCTGGTATTACGAGCGTAAATAGTCATTGCCGCTCTCCAATTGTTTGGCCGCACTCAGCTGATGCTTCGTGCGGCCATCTACAATTCTCGAGTGGCAATGACGTTCTTTACGCTCTTATTACACAAATAGCTATTTCCCAAACTAAATATAGAAACGAATATAATTTGTTTCAGTTACTAAACGCTGAAACAGGCTGAAACCATAACACTCTAACTAAGTTATATGATCAGGTCCTTTCACACATAATCAATGTTATTAAATACCAGTTGACTTGTTGACTTCCATATTTGAATATTATCAATTGACTGCAAAAAAACTTTTAGCCCTACATATGCAGTAGGCAGTAAGTGCAATAAATTCAATTAAATATACATATAAATGCAAAATGCCGATAAATTCAATGCTGTAAAAGCGAGAACACATTTTTATTATTTTTTAGTCAAACTATAATAAGTAACTTATTCTTATCCATATCTATAAAATAGGAAGTATGTATGTATGTATATTATTATGTATGCTGCCTATGGACTAAAAAACCGCTCTACAGATTGTAATGAAACTTTCAGGCATTATTAAGCATTTATTCAAGGATGGTTTGTGTGAAGTTTGGTGCAAATCAGTCCAAAGTGCTCTGGCCCTGAGAGCATACAATAGTTTGTAAAAAATCTGAAAATCTCTATTTCATTGGTTGCTAAGAAACAAATTCAATAAAAAATTCTAATTTTAGGTATTTTAGCGATTTTATTTGTATAAGGTGAGCGTGAAGGTGAGTGAGCGTAGCGAACGAGCTTAATTACCTATAAAATATATCCAATGACGGGAAACCGCTAGTAAAATACAAAAATTATTTAAAATTAAATATGTTTTTATTTTGTGCTTCAGTAATTTACAGTACATCTTACTACTAAGCTTGTTTCACTCTTTTCCTAAGCGAGAAATGTGTCATCGATCTGTAGCTGTCAGTCCCTCGCCAAGCCTTCACTCTCCAGGTACGGCTGAGAATCGTCGCCCGCCTCAAGCCGCGGCGACGACACCATGTCGTACCCCCGCAAAGCAGGTATTGGATATTTTAAGAGTCTTTGCTTAGATGCTTAGATAAGCGGTGAAAGTTAGGAGGCTTTGTGGTATTAAATGTAGGATGAGGTTAACTGGAATAAGTTCAACAATTTAAATCTGACGAAAACGGACGATCACGTTATTTATAGTAGATAAAGATAATGTAACTAATTCGAAAAAAATCATAAACCCGTTGGTGAGAAATCCCGTTTTATCACGCTAAAGTTTGAGACAATATCTCGCCCAGCACAATATTTTCAGACTTTTAGACTTTTGGGCGTAAATTTTTTCCAAAAATACTTTTAATAAGCAACACCATTTTGAGATTGATTTTTTATTACTTTCCCATGGTCGGATTTTGTTGGATTTCAGATATATAAAGCAACGTTTTTTGAGTTAAATATATATACCACTTCAATCGCTTGTGAAGTAATTTTGCCCAGGTCAAATCATAATTTAACCAGACTAATACACAATTAGCGTTTTTAGTTATGAAAATAGTTTGAATTATGTTGTTCGTCTACAACACCTTCAAGATGTTCCATATACTTCTACTCTTATATAATTTAGTTTTATAAATCTTCAGACACCTAAATTTAAATTTCTGCACGTGTAGTCAAATAATTGTAAAAGTTATATATATTTTAAAGATTTATGGTGAAGAAGTAAAAAATATGTTTTTTTTAAGAAATACGTTGTAAACTAGAGAAAATGAGTAGATGAAATTTTGTAATTAAATGAAAATTTGTAAAATTGTGAATAAGTGCAAAAACTTGAAATTTGTTTTGTAAATTCCCATACAATGTGAAACTTTGTCGGAGGAATAAATTTATTATTATTATTATTACCTTGTTGGACAAGCGACAAGCGCTTGGATCAGATAGATAGTAGTCGAAAAAAATGTTACTTTGCTAAATAAAATATAAGTAACAACGCAAAAAATAACAACACTAAAAATCTAAAAAAATGTCATTGAAACAAGTATTTCTATGGACTGAATGTAGACTTACTGTTATTTAAAATATGGTTTAGTACTAAATAAAATCCTATACTATAGTCGGGAGCAACAGAACAGGCGTGTCAAGGTCAAGTCTTTTAATAAGCCAGCTGATTTTTGCTCATTTAACTACATGTTAACAATGTATATGTATACATTGATGTTAATTAGCTTGACCTTCACCCGCCTGTTCCATTGCCCCCAACTATATAAGTTAATATGAGGAGTATCTGAAAGGATGTGTTCCACGATCTCGAAATCTAGCGGGTAGATTTTGCTTAAATTTTGCATTTAAGAGTATTTTGGCCCAAACATAAGTTTAGAAACAGCCTCAACCCCAGGAAAAATCTAAATTTGTCTAAAGTTAAGTTTGAAAATAGTAATTGTTATCATTTGTTCTTATGAGTTGCTATTTTGGTAACGAAATAACAACTAAAAGTAAACAAAAATAAAGGAACATACATTTTTAGGAATTTTACTCCTAAACAGCTGTTGACTGTGAAGAGTCTGGTGTAAATTTAATAGCTTGATTACTATGACACTATAAAATACCCCCCGTCGCAGCAGACCTGCGTACTCAGCGAATTTCCAAATTAGTAATATAAATTTTAACTAGCTAAACTTGTAAAACAAAATTTCATCACGTGTTCATAAATAGGGAAATAAATGTCTATTCTCCTTAAGATAAATATAGGGAAAGAGTATGCAGGTATGCTGCCATGGGGGACACTAAAAGTAGGTTTTTTAGCATAGAAAAAAATTGATTTTCAACCATATAAAGCCATATAGTAAGTTTCATCAATATCTTTCCATAAATAAAAGAGTTTGCCTATTCTCCATATGATTAACATGGAAATGGAGTATGCAGGTTTGCTGCCATGATAAGTACAAAAACCATGATTTTTTTACCTTTAATGGATGAATTTCAACCAAATGAAGCTAAACACTAAGTTTCATCCAAAAATATTGATTAATAAGTGAAATATTAACACATCCTTATTCTCCATAAGATTAACATTGGAGCCCCAAAAGACAATGTACTGTCTTTAGACTTTGTAATATCTCGGTAACCAATGGAGATAGAGCAAAGCTTTAAAAATACTAAATTGTGTGTTTTTTTGAGCTAAAATCCAATGGTCAAAATAAAAATTTAAATTTTTAAAATTTACATATGAAAAAATGCAAAAACCCATTTTTGGGGTACAAAACCCCCCAAAACTACCCCTTCCGGTATTTCGATATGTCTGGTTTTCGAACTCATCCGAATAAACGTTGGATTACATATCTCTACCAAATTTGGTGTCGATCGGACCATTCTTACGAGAGTTATCGTGTCTAGGGACACATATATATATATATATATATATATATATATATATATATATATATATATATATATATATAAATTTTAATGACTATTATTTTTGGTCTCTGGGCACCTCAAAACGAAAAAGTAACATGGTCCCGGGCTTAGGTCTTACCATGAGACCTACGGTAATAGCTTATTCCCTATGGGAAATTCGCTAAAAAGTGGATTAAAACAAATGAACAAGGCTCGGTTAACTTGGTACTGTACTATAAAAAATAACATCATTAAAACTTTAAAAACAACAAGTTATTCTAACAAGGACTTAGATCTATTGAATGAAATTTATTTCAAAAACTTTGACACCAATTGCAAATTTGTTTTCTTTGTCCTTTACTAAAACTGGGTCAAAACAAATCCGGCCGGGACACCGGGACAAGAGTGAAAACCGGGACTGTCCCGGTCAAACCGGGTCGTATGGCAAGCCTACCTTTAGGTGTACATTAAACATTTTTCTGGGCGACTGAGCGAAGCGAACGAGCTCGACTTGATAAGAGACAATCACATTTGGGCTCGTGATCTTAGGATAACCTTATGAATCTGTAAATGAATGATTACTGCAAAATAATTGCATAAGTTTACCGAGCAAATGATCGAGCCCTAGGTACTAAATTTTATATTGAAATAGAGCGTTTGAAAATAATATCAGAACTCTATTTAAACCACAATAAACTTTAAATACAATAAACTTCAATAAACAATAAACTTCTTATAAAGTACTGGGTATGGCAAATATTATAATTTTGCTAGTCAATTAGATAAACTTATTTTATTATTTAAGCGCAAATTAGTGTATAGTGTACTGTGCATGTATCACGTACCTAGAACTGGCTTATAAATAGACGTGATTCAAAATTTGTTTATAAGATTTCAGGGAAATTTATCTTTTGTAGGGAATTTATGTTTCCCAACAAAGTTTGATTGGTGGCCAACCTGCGAGTCAGAGCGAGAGCGAGAGCAGAGCGCGCACTCGCGCAGTCGTTCTCGAGTCCGTGTTGGTGGATGAGGCGTTGGTGCTTCTCGTAGGCAGCTCTGGGTTGTTGGTAACTTTTGAGTGAAAAGTGTTACTTTTACAGTTTCTCTCTAGTGAAAAGCGACTGGGGTTTTGTTGAATTGTTTTCGTGTCGTGCAGTTATGGATTAGTGTGTGAGGTGCGCTGGATTTTGTCGGGTTTGCGGCAAATTCTTTTTGGAATTTCAGCTACAATTAAGGTATGTGGATCATTGTCTCCATATCAGTTGGATAATTTTGTATTTTTTCTTAATTTTCAGTTGTCAGTTGGCTCCTAACCCCCGATACAGCCGGGCTGCAGCGCAGCGATCCCTTATTGATTTGGTTTGGGTTGATCCGCCCAGCGAGGTTAGGCCTGGATGGAAACAGCATTCCTCTTTATTGTGTAACATGTTGGAATTTTGTTTCCCTTTCTTGCCTATATTCAAGTAAATTTAATTTAAATAATATAGAATGTGCAACCCCAGGGTACACCAGGAATTTTGTTTTAGGCTACATTAATTGAGCTCGTATTAAGTTATCTCTCTAGTGTTTATCGTATGTTTATTGTAGCAAAGTTACCCTACACCTATGTTAATTTATGGTTCTGTTTGTTATAGTTTTACAATTTGCACGAATTCAACTGATATTAATTGAGGAACGCGTATTTTTTATTTGCATAAAGCTAACAGCACACATCATAAGTTCACCATCATACCGGAATTTTCAGGTGTCTTCGAGCTTCCATTCAATTTCGGTGAGGTGGCAATGCACAAACTGCAAAATTACCAAAATTGAAATTTTTTCCTGTTACACTCGTATGGCTTAACTTGTAAAGTTGTGCAGGAAAGTTCGAAATAGGCTTAGAACTTACCTTTACATGGTTTTTAAGATAATCATTAGTTTTCTTACTGTATTTAGTCCTTGGGGAATTGGGCTGGTATTTAAACAGTGTAGGCCTATATAACAATAAAATTTCATGAGTTTTAGCATTGACTTTGTACACTAGTATACATAGTCAATGGTTTTAGCCATCACTAACTAGCTAATCACGCCGTGAGACGGCTGACAGTGACAATTGAGGAGGAGGCTATAACTTACTTAATTAAGTGGATTGTTTGCGCCGTAAATCGTTGAACGGTCGCCCAGCATTTTTATGGATTTTCAAATATTCCCGTATGGTTGAAAATGGCAAATCAATTATAAAGTTTGTTTCAGCTCAAATTGGTGACAACTGGACTTTTAAAAAGGATGAGAAATAAGATAAAGTCGCGGTAATCCAGGGGGTATGGGTATTTCCTGGAATATTTTTGGGCATTTTCTCCCAGAATCGGGTAATACTGACCCTCAACAACAATATCCCCAGAAATACCCGACCCCCCGAGTCAAGGGGTTGCGGTACAGTAGGCCAACCCATTTTCCGTTTTCCTTGCTCATACTTCGACTCGTGGACGGCGCGACGTCAAAGAGTAAGTAGGCCTATAATCACTTCACCGTATCATAATCATTCCTTTTGGGAAAAAAATGGTTTCTTACTCTTTGACGCCACTCCGTCCATGGCGGCGCACGCCGAAAAGTCGTATCGTGTGAACGAGGGCTTAGAATAACATTGGAATTTGGGTTCAGCATTTTAAACATCTGTTTTATATAGCTGTAAATAAGTGTAGCTTTTTTGCGATTACCGATACCGTTGATCACAATTTTGAATTGGTCGGGTGTAGGCCTAATCAGGGGTGCCCAGAGGGGGGGGGGGGTTACGACGCAGACTGCGTCATTGAAATTTTTGGGGGGGTCGAAAAAAGGGTATTTTTGTCCGAGATGGGGGGGGGGTGATTTTTTAAAGTATACTTTTAAAACGATTAGTGTTAAAACTAAAGTTTTTTTTAAAATAAACAAATCATTTATGACCGTCAAAAACTGTACAGCTTAGGATTTACCAACAAATTTCCCTAACTGTTAGTCAACAAACACAGTGACTCTCTGTATTCATTTCTCTAAGGTTGGCGGAATCTAGAAGCCTATGGTTGCTATGGAAACGGGCGAGCTGTAAATGACGCGCGCTATGTCGTTCGCGGAAGCGGCGGAATTCGATGCCAAAGTTGATTCACTTGCTCATATCTGTTTTTATTTTATGCAACAACACCAGAAAGACACATTAAGCTGTTTGTAATTTTGTCCGGAAAGTAGCGTATTTCATAGCCTTGGTCAATGAAATTTCACGATACTGTAAAGAAATGAGAAATCTGACTGTTGTGGGTGCGCGATAACCTCAAAACGTTTAGTTGGTAAGTTAGGCCTATTCAAGGTTTCTGTGATTCAAAACCAGACAATTACTAAATTTTATTCTAAAAGTTGATAATGTA
This sequence comes from Neoaliturus tenellus, assembly GCA_030545055.2. Taxonomy (NCBI): domain Eukaryota; kingdom Metazoa; phylum Arthropoda; class Insecta; order Hemiptera; family Cicadellidae; genus Neoaliturus; species Neoaliturus tenellus. Next base: position 220,471,368 of record CM061533.1, read on the forward strand.
TTAAGTTAAACTAGTATACGTGTTGCTCGAAATCGAGCAGTTTACTTTAATACAATAAAAATATTACTTTTAACTCAAAATCAATGATATCCGGCCATTCCACTATTGTGAATATCTTTAATCACCAAAACAACACGTATTTACAGCTGATTACTAACAATAGATGTTTAAAATGATTTATTCAATCCCCTCAATCCCAATGTTATTTAAATGGGAAATTTTGAGATTTCAATCGTGGATAGCGCCTTTATTTTTAGTCCGATTCTCATAAGTTTTTGGCGGAAACAACTACAGACCAAGCCTTATCCAATGACACCAAAAACTTGAAAATAGGTTGAAAACTGTAGAAGGAGTTCTCAAGACAAAGAAACCCTTAGCGTATTAAATAAGTATAGATTAGATCGCATTAAAACCATCCACAAAAAGGAAATTATAAAGATTCATGTGTCCCTGATGATTGATGAAACACCAAAACAAACGGAACAATCAAATACCAAGTTTAGTCTCAACGCCGTGTCTTCCTATTCACGTTGTCAAAACGGTGACCCCCCACGATTCACTTCAAAAACATAAGAATTTACCTCTGTTAGGCCACATCAGTAAAAATTGAGTTTAATTTGTAATGTTAGTAATTGTTTTAGTTTTAATCTTAATCTTCGGTAATAATTGCATTGGCTGGAGGCTTTAAAGAGATGTATAGGATGTAGACTAATCCTGAGGATAATCGTGTATTTAAAGGAAATAATGCAAATATATACTCATCATGCTCTTTAAGAGTCATCTTCAACCTTGTAATAACACTGAAAATATGCCTCCGCATTCCCCTGTTTCGGACGGTGTTTTTGGATATTTTCTAGTAAATTTATGTTTTATTGTAAATTGAGGTTAGATACATAGGTCCCTCATACCTTGTATATAAATAAAAATGAATTAATTGTATAATTACAAAAATCTTAGAAGTAGGCTAAAAAAAATTGATTTACTTTGCGACCTCAAAGAAAGTAATATTTGTTAAATTTCCAAAATTTTGAGGTATGATGGACCTAAAATAACTATTCAACTAAACACTTACCAAGTTTAAAGAAAATCGGATGAAAATGGTGTCCGAAACAGGGGAATAAAATACAATGTTTCAGATAAAAGCCGTATGGTTAACATTGCCGACTGCGCAAAAATGGGCTACTGTATTAGCCCAAAAGTGAAGATGACTCTTAATAATTGATACATAAATCATGAAAATTAGTTTAGTAGTTACTAAGAACATAGCGTTTCAATTGTATAACTTATTAAGATATAGGCCTATAAATGTTAAAAATGTACTCCAAAGCCGACATCCTATAAAAACTTTCGCCGTTTTTTTTCTTTTTTTCACAGGTTTCTTAACTAATAACTTTAAACAGCCAAACCTACATTTAAATTAATTTCTTGATAAATGAAATACAGAAAGTTTACACAAGAATAACTGATATTTAGAACATTACATTTTTCCGGGGGGGGGGGGGGTGGGGGGTGGGGGGTCACAAACTCTTTATAGCCGGGGGGGGGGGGCAGTTCGGTGGGGGGGGGGGGGGGGGGTGGGCACCTCTGGGTGTAATTGTTTTACCACTTAGCGAGCAAGCAGTAACAATCCAAACTAACATACCTAGCTCGATTTCGAGCAAAATGTTGGCCTACATTAGTAGGCTGAGTTTAAATACGAGGTTCAAATAAGTTCGATACACGCTGCAATTGCCGTGACTAGAGTAGGTATAGGCTTGCGTTTATTTTTTTATTTAGACTATTAAGAGGTGTAAATTACCGAAATCAATCAGTTTGTTCGGCCACCCAGGATTTAGGATTTTCTTGCTAGGTAGGTACGCGCAGTTTGAAGGAATGTAAAACTTGAATCCATCAAATACACACGTTTATAAGCCAAGTGCGTACGGACGAGAATGTCTTGTGTCTGTATTGGCGTCACGGCCGGCACGCGTGCTCTTCTCCCTCCCCTCCCCCTCCCCTCGTGTCACGCGTGATTGTTCGTCTCCCAGGGGGATGATTACTCCCACACGCCAACGCAACCCCCGTGTCGCCCGGGGGTGCCTGTATCAATCACTTCTCAAAATTCTTATTTCGGTCTATTGTTTTGACAGTCCTTGGCCCAGATAGCACAAAAACGTTAGGCCTATTTTTACGTGAAAATAACGTTTTAACTTTTACTTTTAACGTTATTTTCACGTTAAAAAAAGGTGATAATCACGTTACTATAACGTGATTATAATGTGAAAAGCGCACTCAATTTCACGTTGAAATAACGTGAAAAAAGACGTGAAAATGACGTTTTTGTTTTAATTTTTTCCTTTTTAACTTATGTTTGACTGAACATTTAACAATTTTTTCAACAAAATTTGTAAATGAGTGTTTTTTTCTAACCAATACATTTTAAAAATGTAAATAAAGTCGATCAAAAATTCTTCACCTCCGCCTGGATTTGAACCCACAACCTTTATGCCAAAGTCCTAGCGCCTTAACCCTCTCAGCCACTTTTGCTGTACTTCATGGGGATTTAAATTACTATTTATACATTTAATACTCAACCTTCCTTGTACTTGAGCAAGTCAAAATTAAAACTCTGGCCCAATTTGAAATAACTCTGTGTTTGTTAATAATAATAATAATTTTTAATCTTTTATAACTATATTTACTATTGCGTATTAAATATTTAAAGTGTTATTAAAATTAGTATAACCAACGCATGAAATTACATCCTGTTGGAATAAAGTAAAGGCTAAAAAATATAATTATAAATTGTTGATACCACGAATTGTAATTTAAATTGTTATTTCGAAAGCTATAATTAGACAACATTTCTACATAAGTAAATCTGATACTTTGACAGTCAAATAAAACTATCAATAACTTAACTAACAAGTGAAATAAAATTTGAAAATAAATTTTTTAATTTAATTTTTTTAAATATACATTTTTTACATAACTTTTAAATGAAAAAATACTTACTCTGTCTAAGTTGAATGTCGGCCTTAGTCAGTAACAAGACTACAAGATCGTGCCACAATCATTCTACACTCATCTCTTATTCATATTCAGGTTAAAATACCCACTGTGTAAGGTCCCTGTCTTAAAAATGCGATTTAGTGCATTTAAAACATTAAGTAAAAAAAAGGTAAAAAATTTTGGTGAAAATCACGTTTTAAATTTCACATTTTTTACTTTCACATTTTTACGTTATTTTCACGTGAAAAAAACGTATTATTTTTTACTTTTACATTTTCACCTTTTTTCACGTGAAAAAAAACGTGATTTTCACATTGTGTGCTGACTGGGGGGGGGGGGGGAGAAACCCAATGATATTTTATAGTGGGAAGATACTTACTCCATGGGAGAACCCTTAAAAATCTAGTAACAATTATTCATTTACATTGGGTGCCACAGTTAGAATTTGTGGGCCATACTAAATTCCCGCTCCCACAGCTTCAGACTCATATTGGCTTCATGGTAACATAACTACTGTACTACTTACGACTCTCTGTTAATCATTTATTAGGATCCTCGATTTTTGTATTTACTGTAGGCCTATACTAAAGATATATAATGCATTTCTTTTACATACGTATGATCACTAGAACAGGATTGTGATGGTGATTTAATAGATAGTCCCACAGATTATATTTGGTACAGTTTAAATTTCCCAGTATTTAAATGTATGTAAACAATAATATATAGGCCTACAGGTACCGTAATAAATGTAATCAAGTTTATTTTCATAGAAGCACACATTTCTACAATTATAAAAATATAGTATTAACTGTACAAAACCTGAAATTTCTTATCATCTGCAACAAGATACAATATAAATACACCCAATAAAGAACAATTTAAACGTAGCTTTCACATTATGCAAGATTAACTAACAATTATTTTATTTAAAGTATAGCCTACTAACACGTCATTCCATTACTGTTCTCTACTGTATATGGAGACACAGAAAAATGATTATTCTTCCAAACTACACAGCCATTAAAACACACACCTAATAAATACACAGGCCTAATTAAATTTAAATTTTGGTAGGCCCACTGCCTAACCAGTGCGAAATCGCTGGTAAAGCGACCTGACTTTGATCTTCCTTTTAACAGTTCTCTGCAGTTAAAAGCGCAAGAGTGGTATTGTAACTTCAGTTTATGGTCGAATTAAAATTTAATATTGTGGTAGTTTTGCGTTTTTAATGTAGCCTAATTGGGGTTGGGTTTTTTACTATAATAATTTTATCTAACAACTTGATAACTCTTATGATATTAGAGCACGGTTTTGAAGTATTCCGATTAATCGTTTGTCAGATTTACTGTATAATGGTTTTAATACGTTTGTGACAGTAGTTATTTGTTTGAGTTTTGTTTTCGCCAAATCACCATCCCGATGGTATATGGGCGTGTGTTATGTCCGGTTTTTGTATTGTTACAGTACAACAGTTTTAAGTTCTTGCTTAAGAAAAACTCGAGGTTTCTAGGCAATAAGAAGTTAGTTTTAAGTTGTTCCTATAGTTCATATACCCTGGAGTTGAGGGCGTTGGAGTCAATCCTAATTCCGCCTTTCCCCCATAAGAGCAATGTTAAACGGGATGTCAAATAACTCTTTTATTTATAATTAGGATATAATGGTTTATAGCTCTAAATAAAGGGTTCATCAAGGCGGATTTGGTTTGCTAGAGGATTTTTTAATAAAAATTAGTGTTTTTTACTAACTTGAAAAAAAACAACAGAGCAAGGTTTTTTACTACTTTTAAAACATTTTCTACAGAATTTTATAAATTATTTACAAATAATCGATCTCGCAAAAGGAACGGGGAATTTAATTGTGATTCAAACGCTATTTATTCTGAACCAATCGGACAAAAAATAAAGGAATTATATGACAAATGCCGGTTACAAGTTTAACATTGCTCTTATGGGAAATAAATCCAACATGGCGACACTCCAACGCCCTCTTAAACATCATTTTTGTTTGACTGCCGGAGTAAAAAACTAAGTTTAATAAACCCCCATTTCCTTCAGTAACTAAAACACTTACTTATAACTCACATTACCGTCCAAAAATAGGTGCAACATTATTTTACGGTAAACTATGCTCTTATAATTACTGTTGTTAAAATAACTGTAAAACAATAAGCCACGCGTCTATTCTTCTGTGATCGGTACAGGTACACTTGTAACGGAGTCTAGAGCCTCCAATCACGATCGCACAATCGGATCGTCATATCACATAACATTGCGGAACACAACACAGAGACAGGTCGGCACCAGTGCCGCCAACCTCGCGCCGCACAATTCCCGCACGGTGAAAGTCCCAGGGATATTTCGGTTGCGCAACAATTATACCAAGTCTGTCCCGCACTCGGTGTTGTGGTAGCAATGAATACATGTATTCATTGGTGGTAGTAGCCGGGCCCTTCGATGGCGATTTTAATTTTTTGTCATTATAGTTTGATAAGGCCTAACTTACTAGTAAGCTAGTTAGTAGGTTTGTGAGCTCAGGTAGTCAATGTGAGAGTGAATGTAAATGTAACTATTGCACATGTAGTATCAGACAACAGAAACCAAATAAACTAATCATTGGTGCCGGATTTTCTTTTAGGTAATAATTCAAATGTGGAACTACAGTGATAAGATTCGAATAATATTTAAACGACTAGGGCCTAACGATATTAAATTTTCTCGATCTTGTTGACTGGGTGGTTACAAGTACCCGGAGGGTTCGTAAACAAGGGAAAGTTTACGTCGTTTCGTTGGACCTTCAACAAGGCGGTTCATAATATCACAGAAAATACCCCCCGTCGCAGCAGACCTGCGTACTCAGCGAATTTCCAAATTAGTAATATTAATTTTGACCAGCTAAACTTGTAAACAAAATTTCATCACGTGCAAAATAAATAGGGAAATAAATGTCTATTCTCCTTAAGATATAGGGAAAGAGTATGCAGGTATGCTGCCATGGGGGACACTAAAAGTAGGTTTTTAGCATAGAAAAAATTTATTTCAACCATATAAAGCCATATAGTAAGTTTCATCAATATCTGTCCATAAATAAAAGAGTTTGCCTATTCTCCATATGATTAACATGGGAAAAGAGTATGCAGGTTTGCTGCCATGATAAGTAAAAAAAACCAAGATTTTTACCTTAAATGGATGAATTTCAACCAAATGAAGCTAAATACTAAGTTTCATCCAAAAATATTGGTTAATAAGTGAAATATTAACACATCCTTATTCTCCATAAGATTAACATTGGAGCCCCAAAAGACAATGTACTGTCTTTAGACTTTGTAATATCTCGGTAACCAATGGAGATAGAGCAAAGCTTCAAAATACTAAATTGTGTGTTTTTTTGAGCTAAATCCAATGGTCAAAATAAAAATTAAAAATTTTTTAAATTTACATATGAAAAATGCAAAAAACCCATTTTTGGGGTACAAAACCCCCCAAAACTACCCCTTCCGGTAGGTCGATATGTCTGGTTTTCGAACTCATCCAAATAAACGTAGGATTACACATCTCTACCAAATTTGGTGTCGATCGGACCATTTTTACGAGAGTTATCGTGTCTAGGGACACATACATATATATATATATATACATATATATATATATATATACATATATATATATATAAAATTTTTAATGACTATTATTTTTGGTCTCTGGGCACCTCAAAACGAAAAAGTAACATGGTCATGGGCTTAGGTCTTTCCATGAGACCTACGGTAATAGCTTATTCCCTATGGGAAATTCGCTAATAAAACGGAAAGGCAGTGCTAATATTAGCGAGATGGCCTCTCTGTCGAATCATGTGTGGTACCATGAGAATAAGTCCACAATTTGTTTATTTATTTTCAACGACAATTACCATTTTCACAAATAAATAAACTTACAAAACCTTACACTATAGGCTAACTACGCTTAAATATACAACAATGAACTGCTTGAACTGCAAACTAACTCTACTTTACACAACTCTTACAGAACCACAGAGAAGCGAGCTAAGAATGCAACACTTTAGGTTCCCTTCTCTGTGATAGGACCATATGGCTTACACATAGTGGTTACACTCTGGTGTTTTAAGACATCGCGTAACGACAAGGCTACACGAAACACAGTGAGTTTGGTTCTTTGCTGTTCTACAACTGTATTCGTTTGTTTCCTAGGAACGATTCATACACTTTCGTCTACCAGACAACAATAAGTAAAAAAATTATAAAAAATATATTGCAGTGAAATTATTTAATTATGCATTAAGAAATTGTAAAAATACATGTCTATAGCATACACAGTATGTAATTAAGCTCATTAGTCCTATCTAAGCACGTTATGTGCACGCATTCCCATGGGGCTCTCCACATATATGGCGGCCACAGTTGTATCACACAATTTGGGTCATCCTCAGTTAAGACAATTAACGAAGGCACAAATGTTTATTGTAGCTACGCCTTGGCGTTGGGTCTGCATCGGTTCCCTTTTAATTCCCAAAATTTCTTCTATCTTCACTTTTAGGTGTAGTCTTAAAGTTGGTACTCTGAGCGTTGCTCCAAAAGTGCTGGTTTTGTTAGATTTTCTGTGATCCTCTTTCAAATTCTCTCCGAAGAGGGTCTTCTTCTTCTGGTCAATTATATTATGGGTGTAAATAGCATATAGGCATTTATAAGTGCACTATTTATCATTCCAAAGGCTCAAAGAAGCCATCGCCTTGTCTTACTGCTGCACGACATACTTGAGGACATCTCATGGAATGCATCAACGGCACCCTTTGTGGCTTTGTATATAACTCAATGATACCTGGTTTCCTAGACTTTTCACATATTTTGCCTTCTTAATCTGGATGGTAGACCACAAATATGCCATTTTATTTGGCTTTGCTGAATTTGTCTGACAAACAACACGGCTAACTTTTTCACTTACGGTCCTCATACTAGTTTGAGAAACTAACTTTTCGTTCTATACCCTCAAAACGGCACATGCTATATCGGCGATAAATGCACCAAAACTGATAAGGAGTAGGGAGAGATGAGAGTGGATCTCTGGCTAATCTGGCGATGGCGTAATACCCAACCCACAATTCTCAGGAACTGCCGTAGTCTGAGAGCCTAAAGTGTATGAATCTAACTGAAGAATGTAAAATATAGTCTGCCGACAAAGTTTGCATTTGCAAAAAAGCGCCGCAGTAGAGCGACGTAAAAACTGTGTAAATAGTCGATCGGAAATGAGTTATCCAGTAAATAGACCTATAGAGAGTCGTGGGATTTACTATTTTTACGCGTCTTAAGTTTTCGGTCGTTGTGCGCTCCGGACGCGAGGACTTGTCTCGCGGCACCGGCGAGGCGACACGATGGTATCGCCGCTGCGCCGCGCTCTATAAGGCCAGACAAGGACACCGGTTGTTTATCGGACGGGTACCACTATTGTTGAGGGGACTTGCTCGGCTCTGTAAACGCGTAAAATATTGCCGCCGCCGCCGCGCCGCTCCGGGCCGGGCCGGTCCCTCGCTGCCTATTTTGTCGTTAGAAAAGACTGTTCGAAATATTGCATAGATTTCTTTCCAGGGATAAGTTGTAATCTGGTCAGTGGAGGTGAAAACGCGTGGAAAGGGGATAAATCCTCTGAAACAAGGGGAACATTAATTTGGACTAAATCGGGAAGGGGCCGACGTAAAAAACCTTAACCTTATTGAGGGCTATGCATAATTTTTTTAAGAAAAACTAAAAATTAAAGTAGCCTAATTGATTTTTGTCGCATAATCTGATTAGCTTGAAATTTCATAATTTATTGGCCTACCAAAATAAAAGCTTATACCTAAACGCGTAAACACCGACGGAAAATACTGCTAAATAAGGACTTCAATAGGATAATCCGTGTTATGATGGACTTACCATGTATGTAACCGCTACATTAACTAGTAATTAGGCCTAATTGTAAAGCGTTGTTTAAATTAAACTCTAATGATCATTAATATGTAGCCTACAAGGCAATAAACGTATATCAGAGAACAGGAGATTTAAAAGGTTTTAGTTGCCGTATGGGTGGATTGAAGCACGTTAAAATCATTATTATCAACCAATGTGTAAACCGTTTCTAAAATGCTTTTGATCAAGTATTATTATTCAGTGTTTTGTTGCGTACCATATAAATTATCTTGAACGGCGGCGCATTGGATGAAGATCTAAGATAAAGCTGCGCCACACGAACCAGTTTCAGTTTTGGAGAATACACTCGGGTAGGTTCAAAATTCTTTATTTGTAGTGGACAATAGTATATTGTATTACAAATGACATTTTTTTACAAACAAAATAAATAAGGTTATAAACAACATAATATAATTGGCTATATGGATGGTAGAATTTGTTGTTCATACACAGTACCGTTAGGGGTCGTCCATAAATTACGTCATCTGAAAATAGGGGGGGGGGAGGGTCCAGATTGAAAATGACGGTAAGGTGATGTGCAAGGGGGGGGGGGGGTCGGTATTGATATGACGTAATTTTAAATATGATGTTTTATATCAAACTTGAACAGTAAAACAATGATAAATTCTAACACAACTCAACTATTATAAAATAATTATCTATAAAATACATTAGACTATTTTGAGGCGTTTTATAGTTTATTTTTCCATTGAGAAAGTCATTTTGGCTTTATCTCTGAAAGGAAATTCAGATTTGATTGGTAATTTTTTTTAGTTCGTAGTGTAACATAAAAAAAACATTATTTTTACTTAAAACGGAGGCTTGTTAAAAATGACGTCATTTTTCCAAGAGGGGGGGGGTCAGACAAATTATGATGGTAGGATGATTTTAGGGAGGGGGGGGGGTCCAAAAATGGCCAAAAAGCGATGACGTAATTTATGGACGGCCCCTTATTCATATCGCACATAAGTCTTTTCATGCATTTAACTATGGTTTACTTGGGAATTAACTACCCAATGAAAACTATCACAATCTATTCAGGATATTAATTTATTATTATTTTACCCAATATATTTTTAAACATTAAGCTATATTATGATTAGGCCTGAACATAGCATGCCTAATGGATTATTAGTCAATGTAATAATGTTTTCGTTAGCATCAATTGATACGCTAATTTCGATTGTGCTGGATTGTTTCCATTATTCTCCTTCGAATTTGTAAAATTATTCGTATTTACCCTTTTTACCAATCGTAACATAAAATCATTCGTAACCATAACCAGTATTCATTATCCTTTATAAATTTGTCGGACGAACTTATTTCCCCTCTAATGGAAGAAGGGTTGATTCTAGTGGTGGTTTCCCCGGTTTCCTTTGTCTAAAGTTTCAAGCATGCTGTAATTTATCCCCCTTGAATACGCCACTGATTATGAAATCAATACTAAAAGTTGGCCACTGTTGCGAAGAGAAGGAACCTCTTTTATTCTTTGTTACTCTAATTTGCTAATTTGCTATAGCTGTATTAAAAAATACTATCTGAACTAGGCCTACATTTATTTTATGTATACTCATTGAAGCTGTCGAACAGATTACTCCGTCCTCAGTAATTTTTCAGCACCGGCTGGCGGTGTAGCTGTTGCTCTTCACTGTAGAGTGCGCGGGAGATGCCTTGACAGTGACCGAGACCTTGCCGTGCATCAGGCCCGCCGCCGCCGCCGCCGCTCACGATACGGCGTAACTGTTCCTCCTCGCTATCTCATTTGTTATCTCGCTGTTTTGTTGTATCTCATATGCGAAAGTTATTTGGCCGGCGGTCGTGCTGGCGTCATTATAGTTAGCGGGTCCTCTGTGGCGGCGGCGCCGACCAGTTGTGAAGTATTGTGCCAGCTATGTGTGTTGTACCAGCTGTACTGCTTGCTGTCTTTGGTTTGGCTATCTGACGAGGAATTGTGTTTCCTTGGACGTTTTGTTGACTTTAATCGCTAGTGTTTGGATTTTGTTGTTAAAATTGATAATAATTGTTATTATGAGCCAGTCCTCGCAAATGAAACCTGCCTCCATTCCTTAGCCTATATAGAAGGACTTGAGAAAATACCAAACTTCTGGCCTTTGGAAGAAGAAATTCAACTATGAGGAACTATGAGTTTAAGGTATCTTCCATTAAAAAGACTTAGCCTAGCCCTTGCTAATATCGTTTTTTTATGTTGGAGTTGGAGCTAAGTTAATTATAAGTTGGCTAAAGTGATGGCAATGTCTTGGAAGTACATTCGTCGCTCAAGGATTTTGATTATACCAACGCCGAAGAAGTAACGCAATCCTGTGAAGAAATATTTCAGATTATATTTCGTTGTTTTGTACAATTTGTACTGAAAAGGCTAATACTGTACACAATCATACTTGGCTTTAAACTACCTATTGAGTTAGGTCGCCATCTATATATTAATACGCAAGCATGTTTCGTTTCCTCATTTTTTCTCCGCTCGTGTACATCATAGGGGAAATCCGAGCATACCGTTAGAAAGGTATAGTCCTGTAGATGAGCAGAATCACATTCTAATTCACATCGGACTCCAGGGCTACGCCCCACAGGCTTTCAATTTTAATTTTATGGAGAAAGGAGAATTGAATTAATCATTAGACAGCTGTTGTAAAAACAACTGCTAGAAAATTAGGAAGAACAGATGTTTTTATTTCTAAAATGTTTTTAATCTTCTTGGGTCCAGATCAACTGAAATTTTGATCGAATTTCGATCAGGAGGCGATCTCTAGTTTCAATAAAGGTATTAAAGGTAAAGGTATTAATCTTTACTATTATCGTAACCATGACCAATTGCCCAAAACAATAGTTGGGACTGATCTAGTTTCTGCATTGTTGGATGAGAATGGCAGGTGAATGAGCCCAAGGAGAGCGGAGAGGCTGACAGGCGGGGTGGGGGAGGTTGTCTGATGGTAACAAAATAGCGGAGAGAGTGTCGAGACGGTCGTTATACGGTCAAGGTTTGCGGCTAGAAAAATAGGTTAATGGCACCTTTGGGTGAAAATGAAATTTGATAACTTGAGTGACATGCGAGAGCGAGCTTCCACCGCAAATGTCGTGATTGTACGTGTCGAGTTGATGGGCTGGGCGTCTGATCTGCCGGAGATTCTTATGTTGGGGTTTTTTAAGGAAAGTTCGTCGAATAAAAAACAAGAATGAATATAGCCTCAATACTGCCACAAATGATTGCAGCCAACCCAGTGGTCAGCACTCAATCGACCTGATGAAGACATTTTCTCCAATACATTACTGTATAGATACAGACTCTGATTGCCTTCAAATGAGGTACAGCAGTTTTAATGCAAATACATTTAAACTACTGTATTATGATGTGTATTGTTTATCCATCGAATAGCTAGCATCCTGGAGACCTTTCTAAATTTGTTCTTGCCGTCAGTAAAATATTTCAATGTCAAGACACAAACATTCTTAAATCTCTCAATACTTACCAAGAGAACCACAAGGGATCTTGGATTGATCAGAATCACTGCAATCACCAGGGTACCCTCCAAGTGATCCACACGTCCGTACAGTTGTCGAGGGCCTCGGCCGGGTCACGCCGCACGTGACGTGTAGGCGCCACGTTCGCACGGACGTGCGTGACCGGCGCGGGCTACGTGACCGTCGCGTAGACGGGGATCAAGTTCACCTGCTAATGTTACCGTACCTTCACCTCACCACTGGCAATGGTGGTCCCCGTCTCCACGCGCAGGGAATCGCATTGTGTATGAACGTCCAGGAATGCGTGGTGCAGCAGCGATACAGGAATGTCACGTAGTGGAATGTCACATATTATGACTTATTTTATTGCATCAAGATTCTATCACTGTGGAGGTACTTGGAAGCTGCATAGCTATTTACAATTTATTGTTCTTGAATAAGAAGTTAGACATGCAAATGGTTTTAATGAATATGGGAAAATATTCTGTTTATATAGTCCTAGATTTTCTTAGAAGTGCGCTTAGATAGCTTAGGTTTCCATATAGAATTTCTAAGGGAAAATATTCTCAGCGTAGTCCTAGAAGTATACATAAAGCTAGTATCCCTAAATAAAGAATTACTTGGGCAACATATTCTCTGAGTAGTCCTAGATGTTTCTACAAATATTCTAAGAGCGTAACTAAATAAAAAGTTACTTTCGGAGAAAATTATCTGTGTAGTCCTAGGTGTTCCTAGAAGTACCCCTAGCATAAGACATCCCTACAAAATTTGTGACATCCTTCGATTTGCCTCACAAACTTTTCACTTTAACGTGGTGAAAAGAAATTTTTATTTTGGAAAATGGCATTGACTATCATTTGAAAAAAACGTGGAAGTAACTTTGTCAAGCTGTTAATTCACTGCTAAAGAATTAAACCGATGAACCGTTCTTGTGTCAACTCTCATAAATAATAATAAACCCCTGGGGCCAATCTTGCTCGGCCGCGAGGTCCGCCTGTAGCAGGCTGCTTGACTCCTGAGCGGCCCGGCCCAGGGCCCGGTGTACAATATAGACCGCACGTGTTCGTGTCCGTGTTACGTGTAGCCGTGTTGCAGTGTTGTCAGGAATGCGCCGGCGAGGCGTGGTCACTCGCTGACTGTGCGGATTGCTTCATTATTATCGCACACTTCAGATTCCGCTGTGATAACGTCGGCGTCGCGGTCGGCCGCACCGTAAACGTTTGTTTTATTTCACGCACGTGCTTTGTGATTTGTGTTCTCGACTTCCAAAACATACTACAAGTGATTTATATAGGCCTAAACTAAATTCCATTAGATTTAATTTATGCCTGTATAATTCGATTGCCTCTATAACTTAAGTGACCGCCACAGATTTTGCCGTAGTTATCCCAAACCCCGAACGCACAGAAAACGCTACAGTTTCGAAACGCATTAAAGTTATCCAACAGAAATTATCGAATGATAACATAGTCCTCTTGTAGTGACACTTTATACAAAGGTTTAGTAAATTATTCTGTAAATACTAGGAGTGTCTGTAGCTATGTCTTTTATTTTGGTTTTGAAATCTAGAGGGCAGATTTTGCTTGGACTTTGGATTTAAGAGTTTTTCCCAATATTAAGTTTATTGAGTGCCGCGACCGAAGGAAAAATAGTTTTTGGTCTAATATGAGTTTGAAAATTGCAATTTTTTACATTGATCTTATGGGTTGCAATTTTTTACTTATTAGCCTGTTTATAATGGTGCTCTAAGAAAAAAATTAATAACCGAAAAGCAATGAGCAAGGCTCGGGTGGCTCTGTCAACCCGGTACTGTTAAAAGCCAACTAATTTTTTATACTAATATTATTCATTTTGTATAGGTCATCCCTCTAAATTCCGTCGGACCACACTTTTCCAAAAAAATATGTAAAGGATACCGCCCTAAATTGTTAGACAATTACTGCGATAGACAGGGGGCATTATTACTTAGTATACCGTACCTCGGGATATTAGCGGCTGTAACGGAATATTGGCTCGGTTTGGAATTATTCGCCAGCTCTGGTGCGTTTTCTATTCCCGAGCCTCCAATGCCCTCAGTAAATGTGAGAAATAGTCCTAGTTGAAATTTATAATAGTGTGATTGAACGAAACAAAATTATAGCATGTACTTGGTATGGAATAGGCTACTTCAGCAGTTCTGATGGATTTACGCCATAATCATTACTCGCATCTGCCCCATAGCATGACCAGCTCGTGTATGGTGTTGTGTGGGTATGGTGAGAGGGTCCACACCGTCACCGTCACCGTCGACCGTCAGCAACGGATGCATCACTTGCCCCAATTAATTGCTGCACATCACCGCATCGTGGGGATCCATCAACCCGGCCTCAACCTGCTATTACCGCTACCACTTTACTACTGCACTTTAGTGTCAAAGCGCATTCGATTAGCGAAATGCATCCCTTGAAAGCCGTGTTACAGTCGAGCAACGGCTGTGTAGAATTAAAAAAAAAATTGCAGTAAATCTAATGCTTGTGTGAATATTTTAGCATCCTGATAAGTTAGCAGTTTTTTTATTTTATTTTCCCCCTTTATCGCATATTTTTATCAATAAGATTTATGTTTTTTTTATATATATAAATAGTTAAAAGGTGAAGTAAATCAATAAGATAACAATAATGCGCTGTTTTAACGGGTTGTTAAAACATTTAAACAAAATTATCAAACATTCAGTACAAATTATTGCAATCGGTATGTTAATTTTATGAGCAATTCATATTTCTTAAACTATTTAGGTTTATCAGGGCTTCATGTTGTGAATGAGAATAAATATTGATAACGACTTGTTATTACGAAAATCGATATAAACATGGGAAAAATATTATCGATTGTGTCTTAAAAAGTATTGATCGTAGAGTCTCAACTTGACAAAACCAAATAACGTGGTTTACCCTCAAGGGAAAGGCATCACAGTATTTATTATGTTAATCAAGTTACTTGGGACCGCTTTCTCCAAATACGTTTGAAATAAATGTACAGTAGCTAGTTTATTTCAATTTTAAAAATTTGGTAAGATTGATCTTCCTCTTCAATGTCCGTGATGGAATCCTACTGCGACGCGGTATTATTTGCATCTCTTTACAAGACTTGAGCATCTCATCAAGAGCAGCGTTCGATCTCTCAAGAGCGTCTCAGTCGCGGTAAACATTTCATTATTGCGTCCGTCCGCGACTGACAGGAATATAAAGCGATGACGCAGACGCGCCGTGAAGCGGGAAAACTGGCGTTGAGCGACCGCAAACGCGTGAACAGCACGGCGGCAACAGTGCTCCACGCATTCCAATATGAGGCCTAGACCTAGACTTAGGATTTTAACTGTAGATGATGTGTAACCACGTTTTTCAAAACACAAATGTCCTCATGATGGTTTTAAAGATCGAAAGCTTTACAAACACCTTTGCGTAGTCGAATGAGCAAGTATTAGGGAACACAGGATAAAACATGTAAAATCGCATGCAAATTTGTTGCTCCAAGATGTGATTAAAAAATGTTTGCTTGATGGCCGAAAACGACGTGTGACTGTACCGTAGTTGTAATAAAGAAATAGTTAGGACATAAAGTTTTATGTTACTGCTTTGTATAAATAAGGAGACACTCTATCAAGGATTATATTCCTACCATTTGCCTTTTATTATTGAAATCACTTTCCCTATGCAACGTTATGATCGCATTAATGTTTAATTTCCTTTTTTTTGCAATACAGTAGACGTAAGCTAAAACCATGATACTAGGAATTCCTTTAGCTTCATAAAAGATAAATTATATGAGTTTTTTTAGATGCGTCTTAATCACCAGTAATATGGGTCATTTCAATAACCTAAAATCGGCAAAGACATCACTCTAATAGAAGTGTACCCTAATAAATAAAGTGACCCGTATCACTATAAAGTTTGGAATAGCCCTACCTAGAACATCTACTCAGCCTTGTGGTAGATCGCCCTCTGTGATACATAAAACATGTATGTATACAGCAATACATTCCTTTCCTGCTTTCCCTTAGGAGAAAAACTCTCTTTAAATATTTCAGCGATACAACGTATGCTGCGCAATATTTTAACTATATTTCACAGCAGTATTTAGAATTTAGCAAGTTTATAATTTTCCAAATAGGCCTACCGTATTCAAGAGCAAACTTTTGACGTTCTATACACAATGCAACGAAGATAAGAGATGCGTTATATAGGCACTTGTGTTTAACGCCCTGGGATATTTAACCTTTGGGTGATGGGAATGGTCCAACTCCGCTCTTTTATCAGTCGTCCGTTTATTGTGGTTGTGAGTTAGCACCATCAATTAATAGCCCAATGACCAAAAACATTTTTTTGCGTGATAAGATTTTTAAGTACCGTAATTGACCACTGATAATAAATTAATTGTGCACATTGAGGCCATTCAAACGCGATGCGGTGCGAAGCAGGAAGCTCAAGCATTGAAATACGTTTAAAGAGCACAGCGAGAACAGTTGCGTTCAAGGAGATATTAACCGTGTCGCTGTGAAAGGAAACTTGGAACGTTGGAACGGCAACGGCAACTGTTTCGCGGAACCGGACCTCGGCCAGCCGGACGGCGGATCCAGATCACCGGACGGCGGATCCAGATCAACGTACGTCCACATCCACGTCCACGGTGGTTATGGACACGTTTAACGTGCGGTTTGCCTTTCTGATGACTCCGACTTTCCTGCCGAAAGTGCCATAAACTCTGGGAATCTCACTTTCTTGCAGTCCCATTAGAGAAAATAATGTCCTATCTCGTTTCGTTTATTCCAGTAAAAACCTCAAAACTGGTTAAGCGAATAACCTATGTGTTATGTCCGCTCTGTAGCGGTTTAGAAACGGAATGGCAGAAGCTAAGTGACTTTGAGGTTTTATGTAGTCAACACATAAACTAGACGAGATTTTTAGCAGTTCTAAAATTGTTTTGCTTCGTTTTAATTTTTAATATTAGTTTTCATCACTAGGAGCAAAAGTGGGTCTTTTTGGTGCGCAATCGTGTTTTAAAAACGAGGCGCAGCCGAGTTTTTAAAAACGATTAAGCATCAAAAGACACTTTTGCTCCGAGTGACGAACAACGTTTTTTATCATAATGCGAAAATTAGACTTCTGATCGTTAAAAATAATAACTATAAAGTTTTATTTTCAAGGTTATATTTACAAGTAAGTAATCTGCAGTGTTTATATTTCTGTTATTTACAAACAATGCTTTTCATAACGTTTGAATTTTAAAATCTGCTCATCAACATAAATAAATCAATAGTAATATACTTGGCAAACAGCTGACTTTTCAGTACTAGGACCTAAAAAATTCTCCAGATGATTTTCTCCAGATGGCTCCTAGGACAGAAAAGAATCGGTTTTGGTACTATTGAGAGAACAAAAAAACTGGCTGATTGCGTGCAGAATGATAAAAAAGTAATGTTTGCACTGAAAAAACTGTTTTGTTGGGGTAACAAAAAAATTGTTGTCCCAACAAAAAAATTTGGTTGAAATAGGGACAACTATATTTTTTGTTGGACTAACAAAATAATTTTGTTAAATTTTTTTGGTTAAGGCAACAAAAATTTTTTGTAATTGCAACAAAAAGTTATATGGTATACTTCAACAAAATCCTGATACATTTTGTTGAATTAACAAAAACCATTTTGTTGGCCTGAGTTATTGAAAAGTATTATTTTTACATAAAAATTCATGAATTAATGCATTTTATGCCAACCAACAGATTAAAAAAGAAGTAATAAATAAAAAAAGTAAATCAAAAAGTAAATATCTGTGACGGGATTCGAACCCTCAACCTCATATTCAATGACCTGACGCTCTAACCACCAGAGCCACGGGAGCTGTGAAAATAGTGGTTCTAATTTACTACTTAGCCATTTTTTACTCGGCCTCCGTTCAGAGCTTGGTTAAAACTCAAAAAGTTAGCCCAAATGTGAAATAACTTACTGATTCACGTTGAACGTTTATTTGACGTGAAATAAATATTCAGTGCAATGCGGGTAAACAAAATATTTGGTTGGGAATACCAAATTTTATAACCAAACCCATTTTGTTGATCCAAACCATTGGTTTTGTTGGTTTGACCAATTTATTTGGTTCCCTCAACTAAACGAGGGCAACAAAATAAGTTTTGTTGCCACAACAAAACATTTTTTGTTGGGAATACCAAATTTTATAACCAAATCCCTTTTGTTGATCCAAACCATTGGTTTTGTTGGTTTGACAATTTATTTGGTTACCTCAACAAAACGACGGCAACAAAATAAATTTTGTTGCGCCAACAAAACAGTTTTTTCTGTGTATGAGGACAAGACTTGAATAAGGTTTGATTTTAACTGGATTTACTATTTATTTATACTCGTTCAGGTTAGATCTCTTTAGGCTGTATGATATTTGATTGCTGTAAAATTGTATTTATTAAAAAAACCGTAAAAAATTAATGGTTTCAGGATATAAAACTGAGTATCACATAACATAGCATTAAAATTACATTAGTCGAAATCAGATATAAAACATACAGCCAAAAATATTCATATTTCAAGTTTTGAAACAGCTTGTCTGCCACTTAACTTTTAAAAATAATATAGAGGTGGAATAGTATTCAAATTTTGATGTATTTGTAGTATCATATAACTTGGCTTCATACACAACAAAGCATCTGTATATGATACTAAGATAAAATAGTAAATGCCAACAATAATCACATTTCAGAACTTAATTTGAAATAGTATTTTTCCTTAACGGTCAACTACAAAATGTACGCAAAAGCATAAGTCAACATGATGAAACATAATTACAGTAAGTATATTTCATTTAGTGACAAGTAGGTAACGTACGACAAAGATTAGTTCATCTTTATGAAACACAATTACAATAAATATGTCTCATATAATTAAAAGCAAGTTACATACTTCAAATGAAAAACTATAATGATGAAACACCAATAATAATTATGTTTCATATATAGTTTCAAGTATGTTACATACGACCAAGAATAATTAATCAGGATAAAACGTGGTTACAATAAGTATGTTTCATACAGTGGAAAGTAAGTAACATACGGCAAAGACTAAATCATCAGTATAAAAAACCATTACAATAAGTATGTTTCATGTGTAGGCAAAGAAGTTACATACAACAAAGAATGGTCCATGATGACTGATCATCTTTATAATACGTATGTTTCATACAGTGGTAAGTAAGTTGCAGTGACGTCACACAGTGTGACGTCATCAAACTACTGCCGAACTTTACGTATGTTACTTACTTATGCATTTAGAATGTCTGAACATGCAGTAACATACTTATAGCATTAAGTAATGAAAAAGCCATTATTTAAGAGTGTTTCATCATTTTTTAAGTATGTTTCAACACCTTTTTTCTCTCAGTGTAGCCATTTTTTACTCGGCCTCCGTTCAGAGCTTTGTTAAAACTCAAAAAGTTAGCCCAAATGTGAAATAACTTACTGATTCACGTTGAACGTTTATTTGACGTGAAATAAATATTCAGTGCAATGTGGGTAAACAAAATATTTGGTTGGGAATACCAAATTTTATAACCAAACCCATTTTGTTGATCCAAACCATTGGTTTTGTTGGTTTGACCAATTTATTTGGTTCCCTCAACAAAACGAGGGCAACAAAATAAGTTTTGTTGCCACAACAAAACATTTTTTGTTGGGAATACCAAATTTTATAACCAAATCCCTTTTGTTGATCCAAACCATTGGTTTTGTTGGTTTGACCAATTTATTTGGTTACCTCAACAAAACGACGGCAACAAAATAAATTTTGTTGCGCCAACAAAACAGTTTTTTCTGTGTGTGAGTGCAGTGTATGTTTTTGTCATGTAAAGACCTCTAGACGATGTTTTACTCTTTTTAGGTTAACAATAATTGGAATTTGTTCTCCTGAACCTGTTCATCTCGGTCTCTATTTTTACTGAATGAACTGTGATAAAGGATTTGACAATTTTGAAATAAGACTGATATAAAAGTGTTATTAGGAGTTTTTTTATTACATTTTTATATCTGTATCAAATGTAAGTGGCAAAAAAGTATTAACAAAATAGTGCACAGCGTCAAAATACATCACCTTCACTTAAAACCTGATTACACATGAATTTTTTAGTCACAGTAACGTAATTTATTATAGAATAATGATATGTAAACCAATAATAATATGTACATTCAATGATTCATTTTACGAAATTCTAAAAAGGAAGCAATTTGAAGGAAACAACAGCGAGCTGAAGTAAATCAAAGTGACGTTCAGACCGTAAAGACTTTGAGCGGGTAGCGTGAAAAATAAAGATTCTTCCCCTGTTTACTCGTGAACAAAGCGCCGCCTCTGGCGGAATTGGCGGCCAAATAGCTGCACGTGACAGTGGCTCCACTTCCGGCAGATATTTAACTTCCGGCGGTTCTTTACAAATTGCAAATTTGCTTTTATTCATTCTGTCATTCATTTCTTTTTGCATTGCCGAAATAACCTTGCTGATTATTTCCACGTTATTAAGCCTATTCATATCTCTTCTCCGGACCGGCTATTAATCTAATACTGTAAATGGATTGTTGGAATTTGATTTGAATCCAATTTGGATTTGGATTTGAGCCGAGTTTTTTTAAATGCCTTGCATACAGTTCTGTATTTTAAAACTTTCTCAATAATATAAGTGTAAGGTCGTACATACGGTATGAGTTAAAAACAAGCCCACGCGTGCACAAATTAGTTGTGATAGAAAGAGCAGGTATGTCACAACTTGAATCTAATGTTCTTAAACTAAATTTTATCTACGGTACATTGCATCACTCAAGCTCTGGTGATAACGTATTCCCTTGGGAATACCTCGCCCAAACTATTAGAAAGAATCCTAATTAATAATTGTTTTCGCACCCTTTTTATAGTTGCATTGTGAGCTCGTCAATTCGTAATCTCTTTAAATGTTATAGTGATTATTTCCTGAGAATGTTACCTTTGGCAATAACTAACAACTGTTCCCTAGCCTCAGCGGACCGATAGTGAGTTGGCGTGACATTGGCTTCGACCGCGAAATGTTATCCAATTTTTTATGGCGTCATAAATGTTTCATGTTGATTTACGTTAACGATTACATCGCTAACAAAGGGAAAGCTTAATTTTATTAATGGTAGCTAACATGACTACACACAAGTTTGGTGTTGCATGTTCACTTTCCAAGCTCAATCTCGTGAGGCTGCTAGAAACAGTACATAAATTAAACCTCTTCTCTCTTACGATGATGTTACTGTACTTTACTTGTGTGCATGGCCCTAACGGAGCCTTTTTAGGTCCCGACTTATCTCATTGTTCAACGACCGTTATGATGAATAACTTTCCTCTGCGGTTTTAGCCACTATAAGCATAGTTCTCATGTTTGGATCCAAACCCGACTCTTGATAGTTCGATACGACATATTTATGTACACTCCTACGGTGCTCGACTGATGCGTGCCCCGTGACTTTATAGCTATTTTCTATGCTGCCTAGTCGATATTACAAGGAATTTCGAACATATGCTCTCTATTCATTGCTGCTGCGGCTTCTTTTCTGCAATGCAACCATCGTTGAAGGACAATATTTCAATACTCTACCGGTATTTTCGGCCATTTTCCACGGTTCCATCGCTAGCGGTCACTTCTCCACGGCCCAATCGCTATGAGTCGATGTTACACGGTCAGATCGCGCACATAAAAGGCTTGAGTAGGCCTAGTATCGGCTCCGGAAAAATCTAAATACGCCAAACTCGACATAACCAAAGTTGACTTGTTGGGTGGGGTATACCCTTTTAAACTAATTTCTCTATGCGAATTTCAGTACTTTAGTATAATAAGCCAACTAGGCCGTAACCAGGCAGGTGTAATCCCATCGTTATCGTTACAACATCACAGTTGTTTGTCTCGGCAGTTCCCGCGGTGTCGCTGATCCATCGACGTAGACGCCGAGTTCTGTTGCCTGTTGTGTTGTCTTGTGCGGATATTCCCAGAGTTGTGCAATACACTACACAATGTGTGATGCCGGCGACAACACAATGGTTCACTTCCTCCAACAACTCCTCGACGATGTTGCAAAACCGCCGGTCGGTACATGGCCCTTCCACCGACGTGATAAAAAGATGTCAAAATTTGTCATAAACTATTATTTTTGTACGGGAGAGGCTGGATATTTAAAAGTTCAGAATTTTGATTTGGTGTAACATTTATTATATCATACTTATTTATAATATCATGCTATATTTCTTATTTGAATAGGCCTATATCTTAACAAGTTGATGAAATGTAATACTAATGTGATCCAGTTGAACCTGACGCTTCGCGATGTTGAAACCCTTTCCACGTCAAGATTTTGAGACTGTAGTCTATAAACCTGAAACTCACGTCGGAAAATAATTGTTAATGAAATTCGTGATAGAACCATTCAACTAAGTTGCAACTGAAACAATATTAGTAAATAGTATTAGTTTTTATAGTATCACTAAATTGTATGTTTGAGGTTGTTACTGCATCCTCCATCACTTTTTTTTTGCTTGCTCGTCTTCGTTCCAATGAATCGCTCATTTTGGCAACACCCTCGTCGAGAGTCAGCCAATTTGCGGCACATATAGCTCATGATATAGCGACAGTTCTGTACTTCGTAATCGGGACACGGCCGATAAGCGCTAATGCGTACTTAGTCACAACAGTAAAGTGCGTTGGTTTATTTGCCATTGAGTGCAAATAGTGCCCAGTTCCCAGTTCCCAGCGCCACAAAGCCGACAGCCTTGAGAGGACTCCGAGACAATAAACAACAAATAACGGATGGTCTCATTCGTTGTGTCCGTTTGTTTATTCTTTTCCCGATTTTTCTTTTAGTTGTAAGCAGTATGCTTAGTGTTATGAGAATCATTAATTTATGTTTTATATATATATGTTTACTACTAAAAATATACATGATGTTCATAGCATTGTTCAAAACACAGATAAGAAAACTCAATTTCAGATTTTGGTTGGGACTCCATATAAATTGAACTGTCCATATTGGTCTTTTTAACCTCAAGTAATTCTTGACTGTCTGGTATGAAAAGCACCTAATATTTTTGTTTTAAAATTTTAAAGCAAACAGAGCCGAATCTCAAATTGCTTTATGAAATGAAGATGTCTATATTTTACACATTTATCGGTTACTTAGTTTGGATTTTTTGCCTTATTTCCTTTTCAAAATTTTTATAGCCAGATTTTTTACATTTTGTTAAATGGGTGTAGTTTCATTTAGACTTTCTCAACAAAACTCTTATAATTATGCCCTGTAAAAACTTTATACCCACATGATCTCACTGACTCGAGAGAGAGCACAAAGAAACCCGCTCTATTAGAGAAGGGAATTATTTTTAAGAGTTATAGCGTCGTAATTTTGACGGTGCCCCGCACACGTCCAGATCCAAGGTTCCTGGTGTTGCAAAACTGGCCAAATGACTGGAACAATCCCTTGAGCACGAGTGAGCATCGAGCGGCGAGCAATGGGCAGTGAGCATGGGCAACAGCCTTGGCCCGAGCATTAGGAGCAGCGCCGCCGCCACTGCGCGTGATTACACCTCGGACGCGGGAAACAAGGACACTGATGAAACTGTGACTAATGCCAGAAAATTAATCTGAAGAGGCGTCAGGGTTTGATGGGACGATAATGACTCCTTCTCACACCGAGGCTTCGGGTCGGATTCCGGGGGTCTCTCTATTGGTTGAGTGGAGAGTTGGAGGCAATAGGGGAATCGCTCCGAATGGACTAGGTGATCGTAGGTGGTAATTCTAGGTATTACCAAACCTTGGACACAATTTTTATGTTTGAAACCAATCAAGGCACCGCAGGCACCATACGATTCCGATACACAACAGCGTGTAATTTACATTCACACCCGTTACATTCAATTAGATTTTTGTTCCAAAATTTTAAAATCTTCATTTCAGAGTCAAGTTTATCATTAGACTTACCTCAACAAAACGACGGCAACAAAATAAATTTTGTTGCGCCAACAAAACAGTTTTTTCTGTGTGTGAGTGCAGTGTATGTTTTTGTCATGTAAAGACCTCTAGACGATGTTTTACTCTTTTTAGGTTAACAATAATTGGAATTTGTTCTCCTGAACCTGTTCATCTCGGTCTCTATTTTTACTGAATGAACTGTGATAAAGGATTTGACAATTTTGAAATAAGACTGATATAAAAGTGTTATTAGGAGTTTTTTTATTACATTTTTATATCTGTATCAAATGTAAGTGGCAAAAAAGTATTAACAAAATAGTGCACAGCGTCAAAATACATCACCTTCACTTAAAACCTGATTACACATGAATTTTTTAGTCACAGTAACGTAATTTATTATAGAATAATGATATGTAAACCAATAATAATATGTACATTCAATGATTCATTTTACGAAATTCTAAAAAGGAAGCAATTTGAAGGAAACAACAGCGAGCTGAAGTAAATCAAAGTGACGTTCAGACCGTAAAGACTTTGAGCGGGTAGCGTGAAAAATAAAGATTCTCCCCTGTTTACTCGTGAACAAAGCGCCGCCTCTGGCGGAATTGGCGGCCAAATAGCTGCACGTGACAGTGGCTCCACTTCCGGCAGATATTTAACTTCCGGCGGTTCTTTACAAATTGCAAATTTGCTTTTATTCATTCTGTCATTCATTTCTTTTTGCATTGCCGAAATAACCTTGCTGATTATTTCCACGTTATTAAGCCTATTCATATCTCTTCTCCGGACGGCTATTAATCTAATACTGTAAATGGATTGTTGGAATTTGATTTGAATCCAATTTGGATTTGGATTTGAGCCGAGTTTTTTTAAATGCCTTGCATACAGTTCTGTATTTTAAAACTTTCTCAATAATATAAGTGTAAGGTCGTACATACGGTATGAGTTAAAAACAAGCCCACGCGTGCACAAATTAGTTGTGATAGAAAGAGCAGGT
Source organism: Neoaliturus tenellus (assembly GCA_030545055.2). Taxonomy (NCBI): domain Eukaryota; kingdom Metazoa; phylum Arthropoda; class Insecta; order Hemiptera; family Cicadellidae; genus Neoaliturus; species Neoaliturus tenellus. Next base: position 220,496,797 of record CM061533.1, read on the forward strand.
ATGTCACAACTTGAATCTAATGTTCTTAAACTAAATTTTATCTACGGTACATTGCATCACTCAAGCTCTGGTGATAACGTATTCCCTTGGGAATACCTCGCCCAAACTATTAGAAAGAATCCTAATTAATAATTGTTTTCGCACCCTTTTTATAGTTGCATTGTGAGCTCGTCAATTCGTAATCTCTTTAAATGTTATAGTGATTATTTCCTGAGAATGTTACCTTTGGCAATAACTAACAACTGTTCCCTAGCCTCAGCGGACCGATAGTGAGTTGGCGTGACATTGGCTTCGACCGCGAAATGTTATCCAATTTTTTATGGCGTCATAAATGTTTCATGTTGATTTACGTTAACGATTACATCGCTAACAAAGGGAAAGCTTAATTTTATTAATGGTAGCTAACATGACTACACACAAGTTTGGTGTTGCATGTTCACTTTCCAAGCTCAATCTCGTGAGGCTGCTAGAAACAGTACATAAATTAAACCTCTTCTCTCTTACGATGATGTTACTGTACTTTACTTGTGTGCATGGCCCTAACGGAGCCTTTTTAGGTCCCGACTTATCTCATTGTTCAACGACCGTTATGATGAATAACTTTCCTCTGCGGTTTTAGCCACTATAAGCATAGTTCTCATGTTTGGATCCAAACCCGACTCTTGATAGTTCGATACGACATATTTATGTACACTCCTACGGTGCTCGACTGATGCGTGCCCCGTGACTTTATAGCTATTTTCTATGCTGCCTAGTCGATATTACAAGGAATTTCGAACATATGCTCTCTATTCATTGCTGCTGCGGCTTCTTTTCTGCAATGCAACCATCGTTGAAGGACAATATTTCAATACTCTACCGGTATTTTCGGCCATTTTCCACGGTTCCATCGCTAGCGGTCACTTCTCCACGGCCCAATCGCTATGAGTCGATGTTACACGGTCAGATCGCGCACATAAAAGGCTTGAGTAGGCCTAGTATCGGCTCCGGAAAAATCTAAATACGCCAAACTCGACATAACCAAAGTTGACTTGTTGGGTGGGGTATACCCTTTTAAACTAATTTCTCTATGCGAATTTCAGTACTTTAGTATAATAAGCCAACTAGGCCGTAACCAGGCAGGTGTAATCCCATCGTTATCGTTACAACATCACAGTTGTTTGTCTCGGCAGTTCCCGCGGTGTCGCTGATCCATCGACGTAGACGCCGAGTTCTGTTGCCTGTTGTGTTGTCTTGTGCGGATATTCCCAGAGTTGTGCAATACACTACACAATGTGTGATGCCGGCGACAACACAATGGTTCACTTCCTCCAACAACTCCTCGACGATGTTGCAAAACCGCCGGTCGGTACATGGCCCTTCCACCGACGTGATAAAAAGATGTCAAAATTTGTCATAAACTATTATTTTTGTACGGGAGAGGCTGGATATTTAAAAGTTCAGAATTTTGATTTGGTGTAACATTTATTATATCATACTTATTTATAATATCATGCTATATTTCTTATTTGAATAGGCCTATATCTTAACAAGTTGATGAAATGTAATACTAATGTGATCCAGTTGAACCTGACGCTTCGCGATGTTGAAACCCTTTCCACGTCAAGATTTTGAGACTGTAGTCTATAAACCTGAAACTCACGTCGGAAAATAATTGTTAATGAAATTCGTGATAGAACCATTCAACTAAGTTGCAACTGAAACAATATTAGTAAATAGTATTAGTTTTTATAGTATCACTAAATTGTATGTTTGAGGTTGTTACTGCATCCTCCATCACTTTTTTTTTGCTTGCTCGTCTTCGTTCCAATGAATCGCTCATTTTGGCAACACCCTCGTCGAGAGTCAGCCAATTTGCGGCACATATAGCTCATGATATAGCGACAGTTCTGTACTTCGTAATCGGGACACGGCCGATAAGCGCTAATGCGTACTTAGTCACAACAGTAAAGTGCGTTGGTTTATTTGCCATTGAGTGCAAATAGTGCCCAGTTCCCAGTTCCCAGCGCCACAAAGCCGACAGCCTTGAGAGGACTCCGAGACAATAAACAACAAATAACGGATGGTCTCATTCGTTGTGTCCGTTTGTTTATTCTTTTCCCGATTTTTCTTTTAGTTGTAAGCAGTATGCTTAGTGTTATGAGAATCATTAATTTATGTTTTATATATATATGTTTACTACTAAAAATATACATGATGTTCATAGCATTGTTCAAAACACAGATAAGAAAACTCAATTTCAGATTTTGGTTGGGACTCCATATAAATTGAACTGTCCATATTGGTCTTTTTAACCTCAAGTAATTCTTGACTGTCTGGTATGAAAAGCACCTAATATTTTTGTTTTAAAATTTTAAAGCAAACAGAGCCGAATCTCAAATTGCTTTATGAAATGAAGATGTCTATATTTTACACATTTATCGGTTACTTAGTTTGGATTTTTTGCCTTATTTCCTTTTCAAAATTTTTATAGCCAGATTTTTTACATTTTGTTAAATGGGTGTAGTTTCATTTAGACTTTCTCAACAAAACTCTTATAATTATGCCCTGTAAAAACTTTATACCCACATGATCTCACTGACTCGAGAGAGAGCACAAAGAAACCCGCTCTATTAGAGAAGGGAATTATTTTTAAGAGTTATAGCGTCGTAATTTTGACGGTGCCCCGCACACGTCCAGATCCAAGGTTCCTGGTGTTGCAAAACTGGCCAAATGACTGGAACAATCCCTTGAGCACGAGTGAGCATCGAGCGGCGAGCAATGGGCAGTGAGCATGGGCAACAGCCTTGGCCCGAGCATTAGGAGCAGCGCCGCCGCCACTGCGCGTGATTACACCTCGGACGCGGGAAACAAGGACACTGATGAAACTGTGACTAATGCCAGAAAATTAATCTGAAGAGGCGTCAGGGTTTGATGGGACGATAATGACTCCTTCTCACACCGAGGCTTCGGGTCGGATTCCGGGGGTCTCTCTATTGGTTGAGTGGAGAGTTGGAGGCAATAGGGGAATCGCTCCGAATGGACTAGGTGATCGTAGGTGGTAATTCTAGGTATTACCAAACCTTGGACACAATTTTTATGTTTGAAACCAATCAAGGCACCGCAGGCACCATACGATTCCGATACACAACAGCGTGTAATTTACATTCACACCCGTTACATTCAATTAGATTTTTGTTCCAAAATTTTAAAATCTTCATTTCAGAGTCAAGTTTATCTTCAAAATTTGGCATTGGTTTGCTATGAGAACAAATGACAGTTATAATTTAGTTTTCATGGACAATAAGACAAATCCCTTCATCTTATAAATTCTTCAATCGTATCTAAAAATAAACTCATTTGCTCTTTTCTTTTGCTTGATACTGGTATTGTTGTTCTATAGTTCCTCTGTAGAGGTCTTTGCGAATTTGCGAATTCATTTTATAAGGGTATCTCTTAAATAGAGTTAGGCGATGGTATCAAGTTGTACTTGTTGGCAGTGAACTTTTGGTACTATACGGATGGTTGTCACTTCCTGTGGGTAGAGCAGTTCTTACGCATAATTGTTCTCAGGAACAACTGTTAGTTCTTCAATTCTTTGCTTCCTTCGAGTCTAAACGTTTTTGGTTAAGTTCCAATGATTCTCCTCTGCTGAGACAGTGCTCTTTTGATGTTATTTTCCCCAAATTGATTAGACCTCGACGAATCACTCACTTGTTTTTACAAATCCTCACGATGTTTCGACATATCACATGCACTGTGATACGTGCTAGTCATTCGTCTCTGCCTGCAGCCTCCACCTGCCACCCCCATCCCTACACCCGAACGTGTTGTAGAGATAGCTCCCAGGCCGTAGATCACATTATCAGCGACGTCGGTTATTGCTTCACCGCCTCCGCATACTTTACTGCTGCACTCTACTCACTCCCTACTACAGTATGGCAGTATAGCACCACACCCTGCCTTGCCTAGGCCGCGGCCTTCTAGACGTGCCTCACGGAATTATCAACCTTTTATTATAGTTTCATTACCTTCAGCTGTGCAATATTGCTTTCAATTCCGTACGATAATATTGCCGTGTCGTGATCGCTCCGTTATTGTTGGTATCTAGTTTATGATTGATTGTGTTCAGTTGCGGAGCTATAGGAGGTTAGATTAGGTTAGGTTGTTAGAAGTGTTAATATTTGAATTAAACTATCGCAACTCACCACTTAATAGTACTCACAAATTGATTACATTAATGGATGACACTAAATTCAAACATTATCGATTTTGATTAATTTCTCAGAGCGTCTTGTGCAGCGACGTTGCCGCTGCGCCGGCCGCGGAGATACGCTCTTGTATGGCGGGGTGAGAGGATTGTGATTGTGATGATCGGCGAAGATGAACTATCGGTACAGTCAGGTGGCGGCGGTGACTGTACTCTATTGACCCTGGACGACAATGTGATGTCCGTTACCTCCTCTCCTCTCGGAGACGCCGCGCCGGTACGGCCTCGCCACCACTTCGGGCACGTATACATACAGTATTGCTCGTTCACATTTTAAAGTCTTATTTTTTAAACGTTACGTTATGTTAGAATAACTATTGTTAACATTTTGATCAACACAGAGAATAATATATCACTATAGAATTGACATTTTAATATTTTAATTCTCTGATATATTCAAACAACCTTCAAATGAATCTGGGATATAATTGATTTCGTATCTAAGCCAGAGTAGTTTTATATCGTTTTGAAGAGGAACGGTCCAAACCCGCTCTTGATACTATAACACCGACCTGTTGTTAGCAGCATTAATTAAGAGCCCAATGACAAATGGCAACTGGGTCCGGCATCGAAACTTTAAAAAAACTTTAACTTTTCTCAGTATCGAACCAGAAACCTTTGGACTCAAAGGCGAGTACTATAACCCACTCAGCTACCCAGCCAGTTTTTTGTTGTTGTTGTCATTTCCAATCCCTCTTCATCTTTCACTGGGTGCCACAAATAGTAAAAAATCATAACATGTTGACACTTCATTCGAGAAAGCCACAAGTTGCACAGGACTTGCATGATGGGCAAAAAATTTTGCTCGTAACTTGGGAACAATGAATTATTGTTACCAAGAACAATTATTGTTACAAAAACTGCAGGTAGGTGCGGCGGTGACGGTCTACAGTATTCGCAATTTCACAGCAGGCTGGGAGCTGAGAGTCATCTTTTCTAACGACTTGTTCAGTAACAAACAGTGGCGTCATTGCCTCAGCGGATGATGCCCCTGCCGAGTGAGTATAGTGATGGGCGATTGTGGAATGTTTTGATTTTAAAGCTGCGTATGGAATGAAATTCTTTTTTACTCCAGAGGTATTTTTATTGGGAGTTGAACTTTAAACGCTTGTAGGGTCAAGCTGTCCAAACCCAAAGTCTTGTTAGCGTCCTGTGAATAGTTGAACCGAAGTCCTAGACGCAGGCTAGCTAGGTGTTCCGTTACGAATATTTCCGATGATGCATCCGAAAGAATTCATTCGAAAAAATTATCTCCTTTTAGTATATGCTACTGAAAGTAAACAATATCATTTATTTATCATCTTCCAACCACACAGAGCTGTGTTTATTCTGCCTTCGTACGTAGGCCCCGTTCCATCGCGGTATTTTGCATGAGCTACTTGATTTAATGAGTTCCTCCAGTCAGTCGGTTGCATTGACTTGCAATAAGGCTGACTGCTTTATGTTTCAGCTGTGAAATTTGTATACAAATAAAACTATATTCCTGTTTTCCTTTGATAGTGTGTTAAATGGTGTATTCGTGTTCGATTCCCAAAAACATTGGGATTTGAAGAAAAGCTTTACTTTTATTGACTCCTCCTCACGATATCCTCAAACAGTTCAATAAATATTGTAATTGGCAATTTTGAATGAAGAGTTAACACTCAAAAGCATTTTGAATGTGCAGTATTAAACAATCGAACCGTTTCGAATAGTAGGCTTACATTTTGCATTCGCGCATCATTACGGTCGAGCTGAGCGGGAGCCCAGACTGTTTGTCCCCTTCATCGCGTCAGTTTATCCCTTTATATCATTGCTCAATGAGAAGGTAGACGATATGTTAACCCGGTGAGCGGTTGATCCCAGGTCCGAGACGACGCGACGGTGGCGGCGCGGCGCGGCCTCGGCGGCGGTGGCAGGGCGGTGCCAGGACGCCAGGATGTTCGCTCGATCGAGTTACTGCTTTGGTCTGCTGGCGCAACAGATACACCTCCATTTTCCGGTGATATTGTATAACCAATCACTCTGTAATGCGCTGTCACCCGTCCGTGGTTATGTCGATGTGAAATATACAAATTTATTGCAATCGGAATATATTTCCAGTGAAGAATTCTTTTTCAATTGTAGTAGGCCTATGGTACTGCACTGAGTAAATTAATTGTGAAATAATCAACTTACAACCAATAAATTGATAGAATTAGCAATATAATACCAGTTAGTAATTACAAAATACAGTAACTCTCAAACTGTATCCAGAGGAAAGGTAAATAATATACAAAAAGAAAATTCTTGTACATGTCGGGTTTTTGTTTTTCAAGCATTTCAGACGAGTTTGTTTACAGATAGGCCTACCAAATAAAAATATTAAAACAGACTCATTGATTTCGTACCCTGAAAGACCTTGGTCCAGGATTTTAAAAATTAAAAAAAAACAAGCAGACCTACACAAATCCCAGTTTAATCCCATTTCGCCCCCTGTCCACCCACGCATGTGATTGTGCGGATGTGAGGCTGGAGGTGACGGTATCGACACTGCAGCTGAATGACGGCGACCTTGGGCCTCGGATCGGTCACAGCTGTGTTGTGTACCATGGTGTATGGGAGCGGCCGCCACGCCACGGGCTCTCGCCGACCTATCGCTGATTACCGGCCATACGACGCCTAAACTGGCGAACTGAAGGATTTACTTCGCAAACTGTTTGGGTGGGCCGGGTATAATGGGAAATTATAGGGCAAAGCGTACCGGAAGACGTCCCTGTTCATGGCATTAAAGTTAATGTACTACTTATCCAGTACTTATCTGATGCATAACCAGAGTCTTAGTACACATATTTTTGAAGCTATATAACTTGAAAATAAATAAGCTAAATAAATAAGTATTTTTTCTTTTTAATTTACTATTTTTGACTTTTTTAAGTTTTTAATTTTTTTTTATATATTTTCGTTGAATTTGCTCTCAAAGTGCTATTGTTCAATTAAGGTGCTATTGTTCAGTTCCCGATGTATTTTGGTTGGTTGAATGATTATGGCACTGTTAAATCTATTTAAGGTATCTCTCTTTTGCTTTTGCCTATTACTTAATGAATGGCATGAGTTTCCAAAATCATGGGACAGTATGATTTATGTGTTCAGGAAACTAACATTATGAACGAGAGACCGTGTTTTCGGAAATAACGTTGAGCGTGGAATTGTTCGCGGTACCCAGTAGGTTCACCTCCTCATCCTCCACCCTCCTCCTCCGGCTCGCCTCACCTCCCATCCACGCGTCTCCTCCGCATCTCTCCACAGCGGCAGTGTCATCGCCACGCCGGTCACGTCGCCGGCACCCGACATCAACAATGCCTCCAGCCTCTAACCGATCACCATGCTAATATTGTTTTTGTCCGCAGGTCGGTGTCCTGTCCCTCGCCCTTGCAGGTCCTCTCAGTGAGTATCCTTGTCATTACGTTGGGCGTAAGTTGTGGAGTGTGAGTAGCCCTCTGCTCCAGTCGGCCTTTTGCAGGTTTTTGTGCCGGGTAGTTAGTATCGTCCGAAATGCTTGTAAGCAATTAGCTCTTACCTCGCTCGCGCGTGACTGCCCGAAATCACTTTTGGAATTGAGGTTGTGTTTTTATGACCGCACGTGGTTTGGCAACTTTTTATGAACATTTTCTTACTCGCTTGTCGAATATTACGATATAAGTTTTCCGATACTCTAAACGCTACGGTAACATTTCCTGATTGGTAAACAGTTTTACTGGTGTATATATTTTCAATATCTGTGAAATTGTTATTAAAGACACAATACTATAGCTAATTTACACTGCTATAACACTAGACATATTAAATAAAGGTTCCCTTTATGTTTATTGTCGACGACTGTTTGTGAAAAAAGAACTAAGGAAAAGAACGCACAGGAGTTAAAACGTTTCTATTCAAAACGTAATAACTTACATTAATTTTTTGCTTGTGTTGCAATTTGTGTATTACATTAAAACATGTTGACAAAAACTGTTCTTAATCGCATGCTGTATACATGGATTATAAGATGAATTTCCTTCCCCTCAAAGAAGACTATTTTCGTGTCGCAATAAAGATTACTCGGTCACAAAAGAGTCGCACGGAGTCTTTGAAATTATCGGATTATAAAGTAGAGTACAACAAAGCGTGTCTGGAGGGCGATAAGAACACAAAGGCAGTCCGAGGGAATGTTTAGATCAGCGGAGACAAATAAATGCGCATGCAGCGACTGTGACTGCGGAGTTACGTAAGCGGCCTGGTTTGTATACCCAGCAGATTCGGGCCACCGATTCGATGCTATATAAATATCCATAAATTATGTGTATTAAATCCATGATATATAATTCGCTGTATATCTGTTGGATCCCATTTGTTTGATTAAAATGACGCCATGTTTTTAATTATATAAACTTGTGCAGTACAGTATTATTATACTGCGGAAATTATAATGCCTGAGTCTTTTGTTTTTTTTTTGTTTTTTTTTTTTAGTAGAGAACCAAAACATCTAATCTTTGAATCTGTAACTCATATAGTAACCAACAAGATAGTTTGTAATCGTGAAATCAAATAACCTAGAAGAATGCATTTAATCAAATGTGTATGTGTAACAAGTTTGAAACTTAACTAGCCCTATCATATAAATTGACTATATTTTGTAGACATGAACACCTTGGATGCAATAACCGAAACCTGAAAACCAGCCCCTTATCTACTTCTTATTTCCTGTATACTGTGTTGGCAGTTGTTTGGGTTGTGAGTAACAGCAGTTGTTAATAGTCGCAGCAGGCCGTGTCACAGGCGGTGCCGGTGCCGGCGGCGCGGCGCGGCGGCGTGGTGGGGACGCCTGTGAACTATTGTGATTGTGGGATAGAATGATCAATGAGCACGCCGACACGCGTTGCCAACAGTACAACAAGAAAATCCCACTTGGCGCCACACCTCCTGGCCTCATTCCATACGTTCATTCATTACTTGGGATTTTACCGTTATTATCTAAACCTAAACCGCAGACCACAAAATAAACATGAAGGGGAGCTATTAAAGAAAACATTTCTTGAAATTCAGCTGTTGTTTAGTTAATGTGAGTAGTAAGCTAAATACGCTGACATTTTAAGAGCCGAAGTCTCCCAAGTTAAATTTAAACTTACTAAACACACTATGTTCAACTTCGGTTTAAAAATTTACTTTAAATTCAGCCTATAGGCTACTTGAGAAAAGCGACTCGAAAAAGTATGTACACTTAGTTGAGTTATTAAGCATACAGTATTTTCATGTATTCAACAGTATTTAAACATTGAATAATTTAAGTTGCGTAAACCGGTGCAATTTTTGTAAATTTTTACAATTTCTTACCTGCAAGAATCAACTGTTTCTGTTACTTATACCATAATCTATAATTCTTTTTTGTACTTTATTTTTATCAAGGGATTAATGAACTCAAGGTATTAGTCACATACCCTTCTTTCATCCGTGCTCTCGTTAGATACCCAAAAGAGAACTCGATGTCTACATGTTAAGGTCTTCATTTTTTGCCGTTAGAGACTTTCTCTTTTTTTACCACAGAATTTGCATGTGCCATCCAAGTGGTAGAATAGTTGGCAAACCAAATGCTAGAGTGCTCGTGCAGTTGACGCTCGGATGCCGGATGAATGAGAGAGTTGAAGATTTGCCGGACCGGAAGTGAGGATTGTGGGTCACGCCACGGCCACCTGTTGGTTCTGATATTCGCCACCAGGCAGCGCGGTTCCGTTGCGTATATAACCGTGTGTTGGTACATGGTTGGTACGCAAAGTTTTTCACATGGAAATGTTGCTTACTAACAATAGACTCGTTATTAAATTGGAATAGAGATACACGGCTTAGATTGGTTGACTGGAAGGAGTTCTCAAGTGAATGGGAGTCCTGTGTTAGCGAATTTCCCTATAGGGAATACGCTATTACGGTAGTAGCCATGGTAACACCTAAGCCCGGGACCATGTTACTTTTTCGTTTTGAGTCCCCAGAAGCCAAAAACACCATTCGTTCATTTTCATATATATGTATATATATATATATATCTATCTATCTATCTATCTATCTATCTATCTATATATCTATCTATCTATATATCTATGTGTCCGTGGTACTGATAACTTTTGACAGGGACCTCCGATTTTGAAGAAATTTGGTATAAAGGTGTAGGACCAGGTCTACTTTCATGAGTTCGCGAACCAGCACCATCGGGTTATGGGAACGGGGTTTTATGGGGTTTCAAAAGGGTCAAAAATGGGTTTTGGCATTTTTTGATCTAAATTTTGAAAAATCAACAATTTTAACTAAAACCATTTAAAAGAGCTTAAAAAAACAAACAATTTAGTATTTGAATTTTTTACTTGGCTTCACAGGTTGAGGAGAAAATTCAAAATTAGTTTTCCATGTTATTCTTATGGGGAATCAACAAAACCCTGTAACTCACATATTTATTGACATATCTTGATCAAATTTTGTATGTACATTCACTAGGAAGGGTTTAACTTATATTTACTTACAGCAACCATATGGCGGCAAACCTACCAATTCACCCCCATAAGGTTTATGGGGAAAATTAATAATTTCAGAATTTAATCCAATTTAATATTTATGTGCACTGGGAAGGGATTTACTGATATCTACTTACGATACCCCCATGGTAGCAAACCTGCATCCTCATTCCCATGTTGTTTGAGGGGAAGTTTAAAAAAATATGGGGTTTCCGTACAGTAAAAAATGGGTTTTTGGCATTTTTGGACCTAAATTTTGAAAATTCAACAATTTTTACTAAAGCCATTTAAAAGAGCTTAAAATACAAACAGTTTAGTATTTTGAATTTTTAACTTGGCTTTACAGGTTACGGAGAAAATTCAAAATTAGGTTTTCCATGTTATTCTTATGGGGAATCAACAAAACCCTGTAAATCACATATTTATTGACATATCTTGATCAAATTTTGTATGTACAATCACTGGGAAGGGTTTAACTTATATTTACTTACAGCAACCATATGGCGGCAAACCTACCAATTCACCCCCATAAGGTTTATGGGGAAAATTAATAATTCCAGAATTTAATTCAATTTAGTATTTATGTGCACTGGGAAGCGATTTACTGATATCTACTTACAATACCCCCATGGTAGCAAACCTGCGTCCTCATTCCCATGTTGTTTGAGGGGAAGTTTAAAAAATATGGGGTTTCAGTACAGTAAAAAATGGGTTTTTGGCATTTTTGGACCTAAATTTTGAAAATTCAACAATTTTTACTAAAGCCATTTAAAAGAGCTTAAAATACAAACAGTTTAGTATTTTGAATTTTTAACTTGGCTTTACAGGTTACGGAGAAAATTCAAAATTAGGTTTTCCATGTTATTCTTATGGGGAATCAACAAAACCCTGTAACTCACATATTTATTGACATATATTGATCAAATTTTGTATGTAAATTCACTAGGAAGGGTTTAACTTATATTTACTTACAGCACCCATATGGTGGCATACCTACCAATTCACCCCCATAAGGTTTATGGGGAAAATTAATAATACCAGAATTTAATTCAATTTAGTATTTATGTACACTGGGAAGGGATTTACTGATATCTACTTACGATACCCCCATGGTAGCAAACCTGCATCCTCATTCCCATGTTGTTTGAGGGGAAGTTTAAAAAATATGGGGTTTCAGTACAGTAAAAAATGGGTTTTTGGCATTTTTAGACCTAAATTTTGAAAATTCAACAATTTTTACTAAAGCCATTTAAAAGAGCTTAAAATTTAGTATTTTGAATTTTTAACTTGGCTTTACAGGTTACGGAAAAAATCCAAAAATAGGTTTTCCATATTATTTTTATGAGGAATCAACAAAACCCTGTAACTCACATATTTATTGACATATATTGATCAAATTTTGTATGTAAATTCACTAGGAAGGGTTTAACTTATATTTACTTACAGCACCCATATGGTGGCATACCTACCAACTCACCCCCATAAGGTTTATGGGGAAAATTAATAATACCAGAATTTAATTCAATTTAGTATTTATGTACACTGGGAAGGGATTTACTGATATCTACTTACAATACCCCATGGTAGCAAACCTACATTCTCATTCCCATGGTGTTTGTGGGGGAAGTTAAAAAAATGTGGTGTTTTTTATCTCATGCGCTCATCTCCTCCCCCCCCCCCTTGGCTTCGTAGCACTTTTAGGAAGATACATGATTAATTTCTCATCAGTTTTCAAAAGTTATGTTATTTTGTTTTTAGCACTGAAAGGGTTAAACGTTAGTAGGCTAATTTATATTAATTGAAATTTCACTACAACTTTTGTTTATTATAAAAAGGTTTTTGTTTTGGTTTTTTCTTGTATTGTATCGATTTTGTTTCAATTTTTATGCATTTAAATAAATAAAACAACAAACAAACTTGATTTAGTCAACATTTAAAATTTGAGCTTTTAAGTGAGATAAAATTTTAAAATACAGAAATTACAAGTTTTTATCAACAAGTGCACTTTGTGACAGAGAGCTTTGAAGTGAGATAAAATTTTAAATGGACACACTCAGGTATGGTACTATTTTCATTTCACTTAATTAAGGAAAATATTTTGAATGTCACTTTAATGAACCAGTAAGTTTAACTGGAAATAAACCAGACAGATTATTTTGACATGTCAAAAGAGTGAGTTTTTTCTGTGGTTATATTTACCATCCCTTCCAACTTTAATAGCCTACTTTGGTATGAAATAAACAGGTGTGGATAATTGACCCAACTACAAGATTTGAGACAAACTTAAATCAACCAGATGAGGTTGACAATGAACAAAAATTATCTATTTGCCAACAAAATGTTACTTTGTACTGAAATATGGAGGTCAAATCGTCAATGTAATTGAACTTCTATTTGGTTCTAGGGAAACATTACATAAAAAAATTCATCAAATTTAGTAATGATTTTAAAATTCTTAAGAAAGTTGTAAATAGTACCATAAATTTTAAGAATTCTGATATAATTTTAAAAAAATACATGTATATAACAAAAACACCTAAATTTGATAAATAAATGGAACAAGCATGTATGGCACAAATCAGTAGCATTAGTACCATTCACCTTGTACTGTAACGGCTCACCCCCCTACTTCGTCTAATATGATATCCACGCACAAATCAAGAGTCTATGTGGATGGGGCAAAGTAAGGCAAAAAGATGCCACCCAACCTATTTTAAAATAAAAAATATATATTCTTTTTAATTATTTATATTTTGTTTTAATTATATACATATACAGTAGAACCTCGATAGTTCGACACTCCTTATAGTTCGACACAGTCAATGACAACTTAACATGTTAATAACGACCGATAGTGTCTATGTTAGAGACTCACAAAGGTGAAAATGTAAGCAAAGTTGTGAGTGATTTGATTGTTGGTTATGTTCAAGTTCATTTAAGTTATAGTTTCATTAAAATTTAGTGTTTCCTAAATTCAAATCATGATTTTTATTCTCCCAGGGTTTAAATTTCTCATATATACTCCCTAAAGTTCGACACCCTTAAGTCCACAAAGTATCAGAACTATCGAGGTTCTACTGCATATATAATTGCCAACAAAATGTAAAAAGTGGTGTATTAATTGGCATATTTTGTTAAAAACAGCACGTTATAAATGCATGACAAGTTAACAGTTCCTTTTTGTTTCTACAGTTGCAAATTTTCAGCTTCTCCAAAACCATAAATTTTCTTCGAGTAAGTTGCTTAATTATATTGATGAGTGGTGAATGATTTAAAGAATGATTAACAAAGGAAACTTTAAAAAAACTTTGACAAAATAAATGTAATAAAAGGTAAAATTACCCAACCAAAAAACACTTTATTATTGACAGTGGTTTTATCTATGAAATAACACTAATTGAACTAATTATTAAATTAAAAGTTTATTGAAAAATTAAATGAAATGTCTTCTTTCTTCTTTATGCTTTAGATCCTGAAACAGAAATAATTCATTTATAACTTTTGATACATTTGCGTATATAAGTTGAACTCGCCTACGGCTCGATGGGGGCTCCGCCCCCATGCCCCCTTAGGGGTTGCCCTAAATTTGTAGAATAATTTAAAGTCAAGTATTGAACAGGCTAGTTCCACCAACTAACTGGACAGCGAGGACAGTAACAAAACGGGCTAATACGCACTACTCACAATCAATAATAATAATAATAACAATAATATCCTTTGAAAATATTTCACGGGGCTCAGCCCCCATGACCCCTAGTTGATTTTACAAATTTCGTTAATCATTCACAAAGTCTCAAATGATGAACTGTCTAGTTCCACCAAAGTACTGAACAGGCTAGTTCCATCGAAGTTTTGAAAATCTAAGTTTTAAATTGCGTGTAACTCTACTACAAAAATGTGTGATACTAACTCCTCCACGTTACCAACCACTTGGTCTGGAACGTCAACGATTTTAGATGTGGCACAGAAAAATTGCAATGGGGCCAAATTAATCCAAATTAAGTATCTTTAAATTAAATTTTCATAAATAAAAAAAATTTAATGTCCCCACTATAGCAAAACAATAATGCTAAAAAATAGAAAATAATTGATTATGTGAAAATAACTATTAAAATAATAAAATAATCAAGCTATAATAATGCATAAACTAAAGAAATTGAAAGTAACACTTAAACTAAATCTAGCATCCCCAACCACGATATTAAAAGAATCGGAAAATAAAAACTAATAAAAATCGAAGTTTTGAAAAGCTAAGTTATTAATTTACCTGAAACTCTACTAAAATGTTTGATGCTAACTATTCCACGTTACCAACTACTTAGTCTGAAACGTCAACGAGTTAACATGCGTCACATTAAAATTGCAATGGGTCAAAATTATTCCAAATTAAGTATTTTTAAATGAGATTTTCGTACATTTCAAAAATAATGTAATATGCCCATTAAAGTAAAACAATAATGCTAAAAAATAGAAAACAACCAATAATAAGTGTGAAAATTACTATTAAAATAATTAAAAAAATATTACCAGACTTTTAATTTATAAGTTAATAAACTTAAGAAATTAAAAATACAATTTGAACTAAATATAGTATCGCCAACCACGATATTAAAAGAATCGGCTGATACAAACTAATTAAAAATAAAAACTTGTAAATTTCAGGATATAGAAGAAAAATGTTTAAATTACTGAAATAGCAAATAACATTCAAATCAATAAGCGAAAACAAGAATTAAATAACATGAAAACAAAATCATTGGAAATAATAAAAACGGGGTAGATCCGCGAAAAACCCCTATTATTACAAACTACTAATTATAAGAATATAAAATCTAGACCTGTGAAATAATAATTTATTCATAAAAACCTGTTAGTTTTGTTCAATAGCCGTTTAAAAATTCTTAAAAACATATTTTAAGTGTGTATTAAAATAAAATATAAAACACTGAATATAAATAATGCAGAAAGATAATAATTAACAGTCTTTTAAGCATCGCACTGAGTAATAGAAGTATATAACATTAAGATCACGGCACGAGCTACACAGAAAATTCTTTGAATGCGAAATTCGGCTGAGAGGTTCACATGGGGTGAATTTGAATAAGTAATCCAAAATAAATTGAAATGGAACGAGAACCTAACATTTTAATCTGTTCTTTTTGATCAACACTTATTTAAACATTCTCAGAAACAAATCTTAAGTGTGAAAAAATCTAATATAAGACACTGAATATAAATCAAACAGAAAGATAATAATTAACTGTCTATTAAGTATTGTACAAAGTAATCGAAGTATGTTACGTTAAGATCACGGCTCAAGCTTCACAGAAAATCCATTCAATGCGAAATTCGGCCGGAAGAATAATCCCGTGTGAATTTGAATAAGTAATCTAAAATAAATTGAAACAAAACGAGAACCTAACATTTAAATCTGTTGGTTCTGCTCAACAGTTATTTAAAAATTCCCTAAGACATATTTATGATGTGTGTAATTAAACATTCTCAAAAACAAATTTTAAGTGTGAAAAAATCTAATATAAGACACTGAATATAAATCAAACAGAAAGATAATAGTTAACTGTCTATTAAGTATTGTACAAAGTAATCGAAGTATGTTACGTTAAGATCACGGCTCAAGCTTCACAGGAAATCCATTCAAAGCGACATTCGGCCAGAAGAATAATTCCGTGTGAATTTGAATAAGTAATCTAAAATAAATTGAAACAAAACGAGAACCTAACATTTAAATCTGTTGGTTCTGCTCAACAGTTATTTAAAAATTCCCTAAGACATATTTATGATGTGTGTAATTAAACATTCTCAAAAACAAATTTTAAGTGTGAAAAAATCTAATATAAGACACTGAATATAAATCAAACAGAAAGATAATAGTTAACTGTCTATTAAGTATTGTACAAAGTAATCGAAGTATGTTACGTTAAGATCACGGCTCAAGCTTCACAGGAAATCCATTCAAAGCGACATTCGGCCAGAAGAATAATTCCGTGTGAATTTGAATAAGTAATCTAAAATAAATTGAAACAAAACGAGAACCTAACATTTAAATCTGTTAATTCTGCTCAACAGTTATTTAAAAAATTCCCTAAGACATATTTATGATGTGTGTAAAATTTTAAAAGAAACGAGCTTTCAAAGCAGCACAATCTCATTGCTATATTGAAGTCAAGTGGATAACGGTTTGTTAAATATGAGGGATGCTAACGTTGCCAACAGCAAGAAAGCAGGTGTAGTTAAAAAGACATGATTTAAATACAAGCGAGAACTAAGCGACAATTCACCCGCCATGTGAATTTAATCCATAGTAGAAGAAGAAAATTCACCTTCGGTAAACATTCAAGATAGCGCATATGCTGCATTAGCTACATATTAGGCATTATCACTGCATATATCATAACGAGTATAACCTTGGGTCCCTGGTGATATGATCCGCTCTCAATGCAGCAAAACACCGTAATTCATATTTAATTAGAGTCTATCTATCGAAGGATACAATGCATATAATCAAACACGGGTGTAGTTGAAAGAGATCATTTAAACACGAGCGAGAACTAAACCTGCAAAGTGATCTACGATACCACGCGGTGATAAACGCTGATACGGCTGAACTACGTTACCGACAAATCTATATTTTTTACATTTTTCATAGTTTAAAAGTAAAAAAGTTGTAGTTTTATGATTTTCCCTAAATTGAAACATCACAAAGAATGTCCATGCCAAATTTCAAGTCTCTATCTTAAAGGGTCGCTTCAGGAATTTAATATCATCAGTGAGTTACACATGCGGCTGTATATATTATGGACTCGCCTACGGCTCGATGGGGGCTCCGCCCCCATGCCCCCTTTGGGGGTTGCCCCGAATTCGTTGAATAATTTAAAGTCAAGTATTGAACAGGCTAGTTCCACCAACTAACTGGACAGCGAAGACAGTAACAAAACGGGCTAATACGCACTCTTCACAATCAATAATAATAATAACAATAATATCCTTTGAAGATATTTCACGGGGCTCAGCCCCCATGCCCCCTAGTTGATTTTACTAATTTCGTTAATCATTCACAAAGTCTCAAATAATGAACTTTCTAGTTCCACTAAAGTACTGAACCGGCTAGTTCCATCGAAGTTTTGAAAAGCTAAGTTTTAAATTACGTGTAACTCTACTACAAAAGTGTGTGATACTAACTCCTCCACGTTACCAACCACTTGGTCTGGAACGTCAACGATTTTAGATGCGGCACAGAAAAATTGCAATGGGGCAAAATTAATCCAAATTAAGTATCTTTAAATTAAATTTTCATTGATAAAAAAAATGTAATGTGCCCACTATAGCAAAACAATAATGCTAAAAAATAGAAAATAATTGATAATGTGAAAATAACTATTAAAATAATAAAATAATCAAGCTATAATAATGCATAAACTAAAGAAATTGAAAGTAACACTTAAACCAAATCTAGCATCGCCAACCACGATATTAAAAGAATCGGAAAATAAAAACTAATAAAAATTGAAGTTTTGAAAAGCTAAGTTATTAATTTACTTGTAACTCTACTAAAATGTGTGATGCTAACTATTCACGTTACAAACTACTTAGTCTGAAACGTCAACGAGTTAACATGCGTCACATTAAAATTGCAATGGGTCAAAATTATTCCAAATTAAGTATTTTTAAATGAGATTTTCGTACATTTTAAAAATAATGGTAATATGCCCATTAGAGAAAAACAATAATGCTAAAAAATAGAAAATAACCAATAGTAAGTGTGAAAATTACTATTAAAATAATAAAAAATCAAGCTATGCTAGTTAATAAACTTAAGAAATTAAAAATACAATTTGAACTAAATATAGTATCGCCAACCACGATATTAAAAGAATCTGCTGATACAAACTAATTAAAATAAAAAACTTGTAAATTTCAGGATATAGAAGAAAAACGTTTTAAATTACTGAAATAGCAAATAACATTCAAATCAATAAGCGAAAACAAGAATTAAATAACATGAAAACAAAATCATTGGAAATAATAAAAAACGGGTAGATCCGCAAAAACCCCCTACTATTACAAACTACTACTAATTATAAGAATATAAAATCTAGACATGTGAAATAATAATTTATCCATAAAAACCTGTTAGTTTTGTTCAATAGCCGTTTAAAAATTCTTAAAACATATTTTAAGTGTGTATTAAAATAAATATAAAACACTGATTATAAACAATGCAGAAAGATAATACTTAACTGTCTATTAAGTATCGTACTAAGTAATAGAAGTATATAACGTTAAGATCACGGCACGAGCTTACACAGAAAATTCATTGAATGCGTAATTCGGCTGAGGGGTTCACATGGGGTGAATTTGAATAAGTAATCTAAAATAAATTGAAATTAAACGAGAACCTAACATTTAAATCTATTACTTTTTGTTCAACACTTATTTAAACATTCTCAAAAACAAATTTTAAGTGTGAGAAATTCGAATATAAGACACTGAATATAAATCAAACAGAAAGATAATAATAAACTGTCCTATTAAGTATTGTACAAAGTAATCAAAGTATGTTACGTTAAGATCACGGCCTCAAGCTTCTCAGAAAATCCATTCAATGCGAAGTTCGGCGGAGAATAATCCCGTGTGAATTTGAATAAGTAATCTAAAATAAATTGAAACAAAACGAGAACCTACATTTAAATCTGTTAGTTCAGCTAAAACAGTTATTTAAAAATTCCCTAAAACATATTTATGATGTGTGTAAAATATAAAAGAAACAAGCTTTCAATGCAGCATAATCTCATTGCTATTTTGAAGTCAAATGGATAACGGTTTGTTATATGAGGGATACTAACGTTACCAACAGCAAGAAGCAGGTGTAGTTAAAAACATGATTTAAATACAAGCGAGAACTAAGCGACTATTCACCCGCCATGGGAAATTAATTCATAGTAGGAGAAGAAAATTCACCTTTGGTAAACATTCAAGATAGCGCATATGCTGCATAAGCTCACAAATTAGGGAATTATCACTGTATATATTATCGAGTATAACCCTGGGTCCCTGGTGAAATAACCCACTCTCAATACAAAATAACGCCGTAGTCTACAATATATATTAGAGTCTATCCATCGAAGGATACAATGAGACTGTAAAAAAAATTCGATAACAAATATTTTGATTCTCGTCACTGAATATTTCTTGCAAAATTCGGAAGTAAAATTTTAATATTTACTGTAACAAAAACTTAGTTTTGGCATTTATTCCTTGGCCTAGAATTCAAAATCTGCGAGCATGCAAAATTTCAAGTTGCTAGCTCAACCAGAAGTGGGTAATTTTTAGGCTCGCCAGTGTGTCAATCAGTTACACATGCGCTTGTAGTATTGTACAAAGCAATCGAAGTATGTTACGTTAAGATCACGGCTCAAGCTTCACAGAAAATCCATTCAATGCGAAATTCGCCGGAAGAATGATCCCGTGTGAATTTAAATAAGTAATCTAAAATAAATTGAAACAAAACGAGAACCTAACATTTAAATCTGTTAGTTGTGCTCAACAGTTATTTAAAATTCCCTAAGACATATTTATGATGTGCGTAAAATATAAAAGAAACGAACTTTTCATTGCTATTTTGAAGTCAAGTGGATAACGGTTTGTTAAATATGAGGGATACTAACGTTGTCAACAGCAAGAAGCAGGTGTGTAGTTAAAAGACATGATTTAAATACAAGTGAGAACTAAGCGACTATTCACCCGCCATGGGAATTTAATCCATAGTAGGAGAAGAAAATTCACCTTTGGTAAACATTCAAGATAGCGCATATGATGCATTAGCTACGAATTAGGCATTATCACTGTATATATCATAACGAGTATAACCCTGGGTCCCTGGTGAAATGACCCGCTCTCAATGCAGCCAAAACACCGTAGTTCATATTAAATTAGAGTCTATCCACCAAAGGATATAATGCCAATATCAAACACGGGTGTAGTTGAAAGAGATCATTTAAACACGAGCGAGAACTAAACCTGCAAAGTGATCTACGATACCACGCGGTGAAATACGCTGATACGCCTGAACTACATTACGACAAATCCTATATTTTTTACCTTTTTTTATAGTTTAAAAGTAAAAAAATTGTAGTTTTATGATTTTCCCTAAATTGAAACATCTCAAAGAATGTCCATGCCAAATTTCAAGTCTCTAGCTTAAACGGTCGCTTCAGGAATTTAAGATCATCAGTGAGTCAGTCAGTCAGTCAGTTACACATGGGGCTGTATATATTATAGATTAATAAAACACTTTCAATACTAGTCTATATTAATCATTTGGACTTTAATTAACTTTTTTACCAATTTCTCTCTATTCAGTCTCTATCTGTGTAATTAATTTACCAAGATGTTACTTTCAGTGTTATTTTATTTGTTTATTTTTGATTTTTTGTTATGATCTTTTTCTAGTATTCAGGTACAAATTTGCTCATATCAACTAGTGTATTTGTGTCTCGAAATCGAGCAATTTATTTTGATACAATACAAATGGTCAAAAGGTACATTTAGTTCTAAATTAATGACATCCTACCAATCTAATATTGTGAATATCAGTGATCGCCCAAAACTACATGTGTTTACATGTACACTGACAGATGTTTAAAACGCTTTATTAAAACCCAATGTTATTTCAATGTGAAGTTTTAAGATTTCAATGGTGGATGGCGCCTTTATTTTCATACTGATTCTCATAAAGTTTTGGCATAAACCACTGCAGACCAAACCCTATCCAACGACACCAAAAACTTGAAAATCGGTTTAAAATGTTAGGAGGAGTTCTCAACACAAAAAAAACCCTTAGCGTATTAAATAAGTATAGATTTATGTTTTATCTATATCATTTGCCTGCTTTTTAATCTCAGTGCATTTTTTATCCTTCTTGCAAATAATTAATTAATTTTGTACTCTACTCTAGCAGCCACAAGAAATGTCCGTTGAGGGCATTGTCTGCCGTTGAGGGCATGTTGTCTGGGCAAAAAAATGATCTTGAGCCAATGAATAATATAGGAATAACATTCTCCTGACTATTAAAACAAACTTAAATTGTTGTAAACTAAGGCCCTTTGTTCCTTGTGTAAACATTTAAGTAACAATAATAATGCTGATCATACACTTACAAAAAATTTACATTGAAGTACGATTGAAGACTCTGGTCTTGTAATTTCTTTCTTTTGGCTTTTCTTTTTCTCCTTCTTCAGCCTTCTTCAAAATTTCCTCTACAGTTTCCTCTTTGCTTTCAATTGATTCGGGTTCCTTCCTAGGTTTTTTGTTAAATTTCTGCTTGTAATAGTTTGGTCTTCGGAATTTTCGTTTCCTCTCATTGTGTTGCATCCTCTGTTGTTGTTGCAGGGTTTTGTTGATAAATATCATTACAGAGTCCAACGTTTTCATTGAAACTGAAAAGAAACATATAGCTGTTAAGTTTCTTTTATATTTTAAAATGTTGTTTCTATATTTGATAACTCAAAGTAATTATCCATATTAAATAGGCCTACGCTACACCAATGCTCTTATGAAAGATGTACCATGGGTGTCACAGATCACAGGTGTTTATACAAAAATACCAACAAAGTTTAAGAGAAGTATAATCTAAATGAGTAGTTGCCCATCAATACTTGATAGATACAGCTCCAGTTATGGTGAGTGAAGTGCTAGGCAGATGGTGTGAACATGTATAAAATATACTTTTTTAAATTGCTATTTCCTTTCAATTAATCACGTGCTTAAGTAACTTTAAAAAAATTAACAATCAAAACTTATTTATTTTTTCATCCACCAACTATAAAAGAATAATACATTATAATTATGGTATAATAAGGTAACATTGAAGTAAATAAAACCTGTTAATATAGAAAAGTTTAGCTTTAATTTGATACAAACTGCATGTAAATAGGTCCATTGGTAATCTCTGCCATTCAAGTCCATAGGATTGAAAAGTTTACTTTTTTCCCCCATGTTAAATTTCCATAAGAAAGGTTTTTTTTAATTTAACGTAAATATTTTTTAAATACAATTAAAACCTGCTATTATAAGATCGAAAAACTTATGTTTTTGCCACTCCCATGTAAATCAGCCCAGTAAAAGTTTCAGACGAACTGTCCAAAGGTGTGTTTTATCTTACTGTTTTAAAAACATAGATTTAAAGATGCATTATAAATATATGCTTTGGTTTTCAAGTTATTTAAATTAAAAATTTATTAGGATTACTGGTATAAATTTGTTAAAGTCTTACATTGTTAGTTTCGAAATACATGTAACTTGAAAGTAATTTGGTTTATTTCTTAATTGGCAAAAAATTGCCCAAAATTACAAAGTAAGGATAAATATATTGTAGTGGTGTGGATTAAAGTACAATTGAATCATCAGAACTCAATATAAAAAAACTATGGTATGACATAAAATGTTAAGTTTAGAGGATGGCCGGTTTGATGTAACTCAAAATGAAACACGAAAAAGTCTTTTGGTCAATTTAGATTTATAAAAGACCACTAAAACTCAATTATAAAATAAATTGTTATAAAATCTAATTTTAGCGTTAAGGCTTGAATATAAATCAAAGGATCCAAATTTGTAGTTATTGAAAGCCCTATATGAGTTATATTTTCTTTATAGAGCAATAGTTCTTTAAAAGAATAGCAATAGTTCTCTAAAGCTTTATAAAGTAATAGTTGAAAATTCTATGTGTCTAGGTACTAAATAATTAAGTAATTGTTTAAAATTTGTCTCAAAATGACAAATAACATCATAACATCGTAATTTAAAAAAGTATAAAAATCAATTTCAAATGATTTTTATCTAATTTCCTTATCAGTTTATGAAACATAATTATATTGCATTATATTTGAGTTTATTTTAACACGAATTAATAGGTTATACAGTATACTTACACAGTAGTGCCCCCAACAGGGGGTCCTTATTTGTGGAAATGTTTTACTTAGCATTTGGAGATTTCTATAGTATAGTTCTCCTTCAGGGGGAAGGACATTGATCATTTGAGTGTACACTGACATCTGAAAAACATTTTGTTATCAACATTCTTTTGAAAATTAAATAACTTTTAAGTTACACATTAAAGTGAACATAAAAAGCCTATAATATTAAAATTACAGTAGACTCCCTCTTACCCGGTGACTTTTAACGGTCTCTGCTTTAATTGGCCTGTCCTGCCACAAAAACAACACGTATTAACCAGCCACATTTTATCTCAACATCACTTTAACCTGGCGTGATCTGTCTGAAATGTTTTTCATCTAATATTGGATGAGATGAGAAGGGTGTAGCCTTCTTACTAAGAAATATCAGCTGGTTCATTTACTACTAATTAGTGTTAAAATTATAGAATAGAAAATATTTTAAATTACATTATTATATTATCAAATGATATATTAATAAACTTTTTAGGGAAATGGACAAATTTTGGGCTTAATTACCATTTATTAAACACATGATTTCTAATCTATTTCTATTGTGAAATAGATCTCCAGATCACACTTGGAATAGGCTTAAAATTTTACCCCATGTATATATAGGTCGCCATAAGAGATTGAATTTTACATATTTAGAAAATCTTATAATGAAACAAAATGAGCAAATATATTCAATAAATAATATAAAAACACAGTTGTTGTCTATCTCTTACATTACACAGCTGTTTATTTACTAGCTACCGGTACTAAATATGTTGTCCAGAATTTTATTCAATAAGAAATTAGGTGTATAAACAGCTGTGATAGTCATGTATGTTTTTACTGGTTTCAGAGTGCTCTTGTGGCAATATGAGAAAAAGCCGAGGGGCAGTTATCTTTGACGAAACCTACACCTTAATTTGATAACAACCGTGTGTGTAAATAGGTACCATACTGTGGTCAGGCTTGATGTCATAAAATTAAAATTTTTATTTATAACTTCATAGAAAATGTTTATTTTCCAGTTTTTGGCCTAATTAAATTTGTTAAAAAATACAAAAAAAAAAAAAAAAAAAAAAAAAAAAAAAAAAAAAAAAAAAAAAAACGGTGTGCAGGACTGCTAATCTTTTGTATTGGTACAGTAATTTTCATATGCAAATTGGTTCTCTAGTACAGCTTAACTTGCTAGGTATCATAAGATTAAAACTTTTTAAATACAAATAGTATACCATACACATGTAAATTGGTCTAGTGGCTTTGAACTGTCAGATTAGCGGTAGTTTTGGAGAACCTTACCCTACTAATAGGGAATATACAGGTGTCACAAAAATTTGTGTCTGGCAATGCATTTTCGAATTATACACATCCAAATAAATCAAAATGTTAGAGAAACTTTTCTTCAAATGCAGCTTCATCATCAAGCCGCTATCCGCAATTTGTTTTTTAGACAACTTAAAAATTTTTATTTCTATAATGAATTATTGTTTTAAGTTTATATTTTTCATGGAGCTTTGTCACACCAATGTTTATTTTTAGTAAAAGAATGATTTTTTACCAATGTGTATCTTCATAATGGCGGCCTCTTATAGTTTTTTAAATCAAATTGCTCAAAAACAGTAGGCCTAAATTTTATCAAAAATTTACAAAATACAAAAAATGTTTGTTTGTATATAACAAATGTCAAATAAAAAAATTTTAAAAATAATAGCGAGTTTATAAGTTATAGATCCAACAAAAATTAAAAGAGTTAAGTTTAGGCTAATACAATTTTTTTGTAGAAAAACATTGATTTTGCATTAAATGGGCCTAATGCAAATTTAGGTTTTTTGTAAAGAAAAATCGCAATAACTTTGTCTTTTTAATTTTTTTTTATTTTTTTTTTAATTTTACGATCCTTACAAACTTGGTACCGTTATTATTGTTTAGATAATAAAATTTGTTAACTTTTTGTCTCTTGTAAAAATTTTTAAAAGTGTAGGCCTACAGTTTATTTTGTATAATTTCAGTTAAAAAATTTTAAATGGCCACCAATTGAATATAAAACATTAGGTAAAAATGACTCTTTTCATAAAAGTGAATATTAAACTTAAACTTAGTATTGTAATTCTAAGTATTAACTTCACAAGTTATAGCAATTTGTTAAGTAGGTGACAGAAATAAAAATTATTAACTTAGTATAAAAACAAATTACGAGTAGTGGCTAAACGAAGCCAAAATCATAAAAATTTTACCGAAATCTAGTAATTTATTTGATGAGTAGCATATAATTCGAATATGCCTATGCATATCTAGAGTCCAGTCACGTATTTTTGTGACACCCTGTAAGAAACATTGTTGCCAAATGTTTGTGTCATACCGTTCCATAAAATAATGAGTGAAAACATTAAGTTAATCAAATTTAATATAATAAGATTAACATCAAAATCTTGTGTTTTATATTAATTTGTTTATATTTGTCTCAGTCACTTTAAAATGAATTCTTCTCCGTGATGTTCCATTACATCATATTCATAGTGAAATGTTAGCATTTGTTTTATACTAATCAAATGAAAGTTACTGTGTTGTAATGGTAAAATCATAACATACAATAAAATATACTTAACATTTATAAAGTTAAAAAATACTTCACTATTACATGATTTATTAAATTATTTAACGAAATGGACTACTTACATTTTGGAATGCTGTGACGAACGCAATATGAAAGGAAAGGAAGTAGAAAGTCTTCACAAACGGAAAACGTGAAAACGGAAACGGAAAACTAAATATCTATTTTTGACGCATGAATAGCAGTGTTTGATTAACAAGGCTGTATAACTACTATATTCGAAACATAGAGTTAATAAATAGATATAAGTACTATGATAAATAAATGGTATTTATTAATGATATACACTAAAAATATATAGTGTTATCTACTTGATTTAGTTACTTGAATCTAACATTATATAATTTTTATACATATAAATAATATATGTTGGTTATTTTTTTGTATAGCATAAGCCATAAAGGTACGGTACAATAATATTTAATATAATGCAATTGAGTAGTTTAATATAGTGCAATTGAGCACTTTTTATACATCAAATTCTAAGAAAAACCAGTAAGTATTTCTTTGCAACTTTATAAACAAGTTATATAATTTTTATTTCATATTTAGTTTTATTCCATAATTAATTGGAAGGACAAGGAAACTATGATATATTTATTAGTAACTACAAAATGAATTGATTTTAATAATACCAATATACTCTTCATCATACATCAAATATAAACTGCTTTATAATATATGTCAACTTATTATTCAACCATTTTTCCATAAATCTTTTCGGAAGGAACACTAGTTTTACTCTGTGGTGGTTCTCAATTCCAATTAATTAAATTTGAGCCAATGACAATGATTAAATTTGTTTCAATTCTTTATTATTATTGTTTTTTCGTTCATTGTTGGATTGATTGCGATCGCATTAAGCTGTAAATCATTCTTTAAAACGCTGCTGCATATTTTATTATTATTTTAATAAACCTTCGAGAGGACTACCAAGGAATATACTTAGGGTGTTTTCTTAGGTGAGTATAAACTTTACTTAACGAATAACTTTCTATGGTTAAACATTTTAGCATAATAGGCCTAGCTTAAAAATTTTCATCGCTTGGTTGGTAATCTCTGTATTGACTTAAGGTGAGTTTGCACTAGGCCTATATAGCTGGAGATCTATATTAAGAGTTCAAGAAAGTAGGGTAAGGAAATTTTCTACTGATTGCTAGAAAATTAAAGTATCTGATCAATAAATCAGCCTACGTACATAGGTACAAACAGTCCCTCAATAATTACAAATGCCAACAATATTTGAGGCTTTCGTACCTAGTACTTAGACTTCAAAGGCGGAAACAGTGCTACAGTGTGGTAGGCCTATATTGCTATAAATGGTTTCATGAGATTGTAGAACAAATAGGCCTACCGTAGGCCTTAAATGTCTCTTTTTAGGAAACCCAAATGTGGGCTGGCTATTAATGGCATATCCTAGGCTAGTTCTACCTAAATTACTAGTCTTATTTGTCCTCATTTATACCTTCCATCAATTATTGGTGAGCCTTTACGTACATTGTTTGGTAAACCCTAAGACAAGGGCCTACCCAATGTTTTCTCTCGACTGATAAAAGGGTCAGATGACTTTTTGGGTTGGCTAATAAAAATCTTCATTTGGAAAAGGTTTTGAAGCTTAGTACTAGAGCCTTTAACCTCGAGTGGGCGCACACGGTGTTTTCTCTGCATATGTAGTTCTTTTTAAACCCTCCAAGCGTTAATCGTCGATTTTTCGGCCCAGCTTTTCGACCTTCGAGTGTTAAGAGTCAATTTTTCAATGGTTAGAAAATGTGACATACTGTAACTTTATAGTGAATGACGGAAATGCAGCCATGATTGCTACCACTGTTACCGGGAGGTTCTAGGCTATCTGAAAACACCCATTTCAAATGGCAGAATGTGATGGGTTATTTTTAATATGCAATGAAACATCTGGCAAAAAAATGTTGCCATCTGCCAACTTTGTAAACAACGAAATACGTATTTTACCAATTGTTTTAAGGTTATGAATGATTAAAAGTGTTATTAATACTTTAAATTTACATTATTTGGATTAAATTAATATGTTTCATAGAGTTTATAACGTAGGAAACAGTATAATGTTCCTAGCTTGATTTTGTAGCCTATGTGTTCTTATGGGATTAGGGTTTTTAAGTACTGTAGGACACGTTTTGTGTTATTCTACATAAATCTATTCAAATGCTTCTTGCCTATATTAATTATATATTTTCATGTTCCCCGTTTAATCCAAAATATTTATATCTTGGAATTTTGATTAGGGCCTATGTGTATTTAAATTTATTTTAGGGGAGAGCAAAGGTACATTACATTTTTTTTGTACAGTACTTTTTTTATTTTTAACCTATAGCCTAATTTTGGTAACAAAAAGTATGGGTAACAATTTTTATATTATTAAATATTCTATTTTATCGACTTTCATATGATATATACATTTATAGTAGGGCCTGCTAGGTCATAAAATATATTTTTTATAAATTTTTATTTAAAATTATGAAAAACCTCACATCCCTCATTCCGGGAATCACCTTGAGCTATTTATACCCCCTACTGACCCCTTACTTCCTTGTTATTCCCTAATATGTGATGCGGTGTGTCAGTTTGTGGAGGTTTTCTCCTTGTGCGCCCTTTCTCGCGAGTATGCTCAGTGCGGGGTTTATTTTCTTGTGAAAATTTCTGTGTTTTAGGTTAACTATTTGTACGTATGTATAAGTACGATTTGATGTACCTATTATTTCATTTTTAATTATTAGCAAATATATTTTGTTTGGATTGATGTATAATTTTATTTATGCGGAGAAAACTCCGAATACGTCCTCTCACGTAACACAGGGATACCTACCTATTTTATACTATAAAATTACTTACAATGTTTCATTGAAATATTAAACCTATTAAGTTAAAGAATTAATGGTTCCAACGATGAAATATGGTTCCTGATGATCTTAGTCAATATTTAAACATGATTCCATGGGCAGAGATGCATTTGCTGCAATCATTGATGTCATGGCAAACTTGAAGAAACAAAACTCAAAAACCAGAAAACTTAAAAGCGTGAAATTTTCACATAATGCTTAGTAAATAGTCTTATTTCAATTTATCTGTTTATTAAAGATGCCAGTTCAAAGTAATATAACAAAAGTACCAGCTGGCTTATATATAACAACCTAGTACCAAATCAAATTGTAGGTCTTTTCCGCCAACAATAATTTAAATAGGATTTTTGTACTGATAAAAGGAACAGTCAGATGTATGCGGAAACTAAAAGAAACCAATTTTGTCTTGACTACCTAGTTCAAAGATGTAGGAATTTTAACACTTTAACTAGCATTTACATGTTTGAAGTTACCATATTACAGATATTAAAGAAAACAACCTTGTAATGCCACATCAACATCAGTACATACATCTTACATCTCACATCCCTTGGCACTCGGTGATCCACCGAAGCGGCGTTGAGCTTGTCAATTCTTTCCTGACGGGATCAGGACAATCTAGGTTAAGGCTTAGGCTAGGTTACGGGTTATAGGTTGGTGAGGAACCGGATATGGCCATGTGAGTGGAAGAGGCATTTCATATTCCAAACTCCAGAAAACTGTCAATGTCGTAAAAACTACGTTCAACAGGTATGACTTTAGCTTTTTTTTTAATTGTTATCTTTGAAATGCTTTGAGGCTTACTTGGCAGGGATTGAAAGAGTTTTTCCCCCATATACTCCAGTTTGCGTTTTTAAAGTGAAAGTTTATGAAGTTCTGAGAAGTTTGATTTGAAACGAGTGTTTTACTTGTGCCCTTTTTCAGTTGGAAGTTTACTTTCCTTTTTAATGTACATAACTTAATGCTCTCAAAAATAAAAAGCAATACAATTCTACAATAGCAGAAATAAGAATTTAAATACATCTGTATGAGTATCACATGACTAGAATTTTTTTTAATGCAAACTAGAATACTTCGGACTACCGGTACAGGTTTTCTCTCAATTTTCTGCTTACTTTACTCAAAGAAATAACCTAAAACCATTTTAAATAAAATCTAAAAAAGTATCTAATAGGTCAATGTTTTTTATCTCTCAACTTACCTAATCAAGTTTTTATCTTTGTACTCATGCCAATTTAACCCAACCAAACTACCAATCAACTTTGTTCTAGAAAGATAGCTGCTAGACTTAAGACAGCAGTTTTTGAGTAATTAAATACTATAAACTTAAGTAAGAATATGTAGGCCAAGGCATTTTTATAATGATAGGCTACCTACCTTGATAAATCCATAATTATTTATAATCATACATGGTCCTGATCCCATAAAACTTAGTATGTATTGAATTATCAAGAGTTTACAGTAGTTTAGAATAATAGTAGCCTAACTCATCATTATCAATCGAGTAGGCCTAATCCAAATTTAAGTACTAGACTTGGCCCCTGTTGGCTATTTCAATTTAAACTGTAATGTGTTAAATGTATGCCTAGTAATCTTTTTTTGCGTTAAAAATGATTTTAAAGTTAAAATAACTACAAAGGATTTTACTATTCCTAATTTATATATTATGCCATGATGTAGAATATATCGGTACGGCATTTCAATTTAAATCTCATAAATTTGGCCTATTTTAACAATTTCTTAATTTTCACATTAGATCATTTTTTAAATCCTATGTAAGGTAAGTTTTAATTGTTTATTTATTTAATAGTTTATATTATTTTACAGAAATAACAGTGTGTTGCAGCCTACGACTACCTTAGGCTTGAATCACTTGACTTGGGCCTATCTGGTATTCTGTGTTCCGTGGTAGCATAGGATCAGTCATTGTTCTTTTGCAGGTAACCACTCATTAACAATTCAATTGTTAATTAAGGCCAATAATAACTTACTATCACAAAGTACTGGTATCCCCCTTATCCTTAACCGGTCTCAACCTTTTCACTGGCATTCCCTTTATCTGGCTTTATGATTGCAGAACCCTCAACATGTAGAAGTTTAAAGAAGAACAACTAAGCC
Organism: Neoaliturus tenellus; assembly: GCA_030545055.2. Taxonomy (NCBI): domain Eukaryota; kingdom Metazoa; phylum Arthropoda; class Insecta; order Hemiptera; family Cicadellidae; genus Neoaliturus; species Neoaliturus tenellus. The sequence goes on from CM061533.1 coordinate 220,528,107, forward strand.
CTAATTCAATCCAATAAAACATCCATTTTCTTTTGTGTTGCAACCTGTCCTCTACAGACGTTGCATAGTTCCGTGTCTGTGCTCCTTTGTGTTCACAGTCATGTTCTTGGTTCCCATGTTTGCTGTTAACTTATTCGTTGTACCCCGGAAACATGAGTGCTACGTACCGGCAACTTTTACTTGTTAGTGAACGGTTACTTACTATACCTGTATATTGCTGGTGTGAAAAAAGGTAGGCCTACCTGTGCATAACCTAACAGAAATTTATGTCAACCAGTAAATAACCACACGACAAGCACTCTGGGCTCTGGTTAGTTGAATGGTAGTTAAACCAATCACATTCTTGGAATACGACCAAGTGTTAGTGGTGTCCCATTTTATCACAAAAGCTATGGTTATTAAGAGTCCATGAACTTATGTTTAACGGTAATGTTGATCAGTATAGACTTACTAAGTATTGATGATCAGATTGTTACAAAAACTCCATGGAAAGGTTTATAAACAACTTATAATGTTGTAATGAACTGGTAATCTATTCAATAGCAAAATGTAACTTATCTAATCACAGGAACACATATTCATTCTTTAATTGCTAGGCCTATTGCATGAGGTCGTGATATGAGCAGTAGAAGTCGTGAACCTATGTATATCGAATACATAAAAAAATCACCTTGATGTAACAAACATCAGTATATTGAAGACCTTGATATTATAAAGTTTTCACATTCCCATTTAAGTTTAATACTTCGAGGTTTTACTATGTTACTAAAGAAAGATTTAAGGTTAGGGTTAGCCTAAAATTTCATTGTTATCAAAATTTTTTATTAAACATGTTCATCTTATTGGCACTAGTATTGTTGGGTTAGCCTAATATTTCATTGTTATCAAAATTTGTTATTAAACATGTTCTTATTATTGACACTAGTACCGTACTCGGTGTATTTCATAGAACTAGGCGATTTTCATGTAGATCACACATTTCTTAATTTCAGTTACACTTTCGGGTAATTTTAGTTTACACTTTGTTCAACTATCTAATAAAAATTAGTGATTTGTAATATTACAATGAATTAGAAAAAATTAATCTAAATTGTTATCCTTCACATTTATTATCAAACCTAAATAGTATGATGCTATTATTCTTTCTCAATTGAGATTGAATTTTATATTTATACCAAATAATATACAGATGATATAACACATATTTATAACATTTAAAAAAATTATTTGACACTTATTAGTCTGTAATTAGTTGACTTTAAGTTACTCATTTAAAATTTTGGTTAAGATTAAGTACCTGAGGGCCGAGCAATTGCTCGGTAAACTCAAACATGGATAGTCTTCGTAGTAATATTAGTTACAGACAAGGCGCTAAAATGCTCAAGTGTAAAAGGCTTCAAGACGAGCTCGATCGCTCCGCTCACTCACCTCCCCAACGAGCTCAATCGCTCCGCTCACTCACCTTCCCAACGAGCTCGCTCGCTCCGATTGCTCGCCTTCACGATGAGCTTGTTCGCTCCGCTCACTCGCCTTTTAGAATGTTTCAATGTAGGCCTGACTGTTTCAATCATTATGCTGCACTCTGGTGTATATTTATTGAAAAAGATGTTGAATCTGTAACACATGGATTCTAATAATTTAGTTGACAGCTGTTTTCATAATTTTTCTACTAATTTTGTTTTTAAATTCCAATGCAATTCTACAAATGGATTTGTTGTTTTATACTTTTACAATACTTTTATTTATCTAACCATTCATAATCAGCAGAATGAAGTAAGATTTAAAACATGATAAATTATTTTTATTATACAATAGTACCATTTATTTATTTATTTAGTAACTGGCTCCCATGCAAAACCACTTGTTTATATTGGAACACGTGGTGTGCACTTTGACATTTGAGTCAGCTGTTTTAATTATTTCTTTGCTTTGATTTTCAACTCCATAAGACCAATGTTAAAATTCTTCAAAATTTAATTAAAAATTACAAACGAAATGAGATTTTTCCTGGCATAGAGACCGACATTTACATTATTTTTAACTCAGGACTAAGTTTTTTGTAAAGTTTGAAGAAAATCGTTAGAGCCGATTTCGAGATCCGTGATACATACATACATACAAATATACCTTATTCATAAAGAGTATAGGATATGTGGAAAGTTTAGTTGATGGTTCCTTCTTTTAAACGATATGTTATAAATAAATTGTAAAATTCCTATACATTAAAAAATTATCAATGATTAATTTAAAGACTTTAAAAAGTGTTTTTCCACATTTTTGTAAAAATTGTTATCAAAACTTTATCTTAAATTTTTTATTAATGCAGCAATTTAATCCCACCATACTCATTTTTACATTTTTTGTTTTCTTTGCCTTGCAGGTACTACTTTTTGAAACATGTCTTTAGTAATTAATTGTAGTATACTGTATGGTATATATAAAATTATTGGATAGTTACAAAGGAGCCTAACACTTTTCTCAAATTTATAGAAGTACTTCACGTGGATGGACAATTCTTATGTAGGCCTACTAAACCTAATGCAGAAATCTGTTTTATTTGTTGACACAGTCACTTTTTGCAAAAAGATTGCATTTAAGATATTTTAACCCTTCTAAAATTTTTTAGTCTTCAGAGAGAATAATAGTGATTGATATAAAACATAATGAAAATACATTACACCGAATATTCCTTTAATCATGGGAAGTAGGAACTATAGGTTATCCAGTGACATAGACTAAATATGTCTTTTGTATTATCTGTATGAAGTATTATTGTATCACACTATTCCTCTTATTTGATTAATGACTACTGAAACTGGTTCTGTTTCATCATCTTGCCTAAGAAAACTTATGTCATTGTTTTAAATTTGTCAAAACATAAATGTCTCTTATTCTGTTTGCTGAATTCAGTAGAGGGGGGGAGAGGGGGTGGTGTAACCGCGGTTGTGTAAGTGAGGCATACGGTACAACAAAAATGTCCAGGGTTGGCCATAAAAATATATGGTAACCTTATTTATTTACCATTACGAGATCTTCTTCGTAGTACAAACCATTGTACTTTTTTAAAAATATATTAAGCAAATTCTGTTAATAATTTTAGTAACTTTTAAACTTTTTTAGGGGAATTATCTCTTGGTTGAATGCTGTAATTAATTAAAAGGAATTTCTGCAAGTAGCCTACAACTGCAAAGATCAAATTTGATAAAGTTTAGGTAAGCAAATAAATTTATTTTATAGTTTGTAGGTAGTGATATAAGGAATTTTATTTTTTGGTTTTGAGTAGTTGTCCAATTAAATTGTTTTATTGATTCACCATGACTTCTATGACAAGAGATGTAGCAAGAGTGTTGATAAATATATTTACAAAATACCTGGTTAATATTAACAAATAAAATTATAAGAAAGAATATGCTTTCGTTTGTTAACATTACTCAATATGCAAGGGTAGTTGCTACCCTTGCAGTAACAGTTACGGGGCATTCGATGGTCGGTATTGTGCAACACACCATCAACTACAACGTTGGTTAGATTGTCAGAAGAAACAGGATATTTTTTGAAATCGATAGAACCGCCATGAACCCAAAATAATGGGACTGTTTAAATCAAAATGAGAGAGTTTGCAATTTTGTATTAATTACATATCTAATCAATGTGACCAAAGATTTTCAACACATTCAGTTCAAAAAAACATAACTTTTAATCTTTGGGTGTCTTCAACATCGGACTTTATCAAGTATGCGCCTGAGATCTTAAAAAGCCAAATTATATATTTTTTAATTTGTTACAATATTCTTTAGTCACAATATTTGAACCATTACATCAACATTTATTCATTTAGGTACTTCCTCAAAATATTGCATATTTTAAATTTTACTTTTTGCAAATTAGGTATGAACCAAAAATATGTGGTAAGCAAACAAGAAATCACTTTTGAGTAACATTTTTACATTGACCAATTTTATTATTTTAAAAATATTTTCAAGCAAAATTAATTTACAATGAATCATTTGGCAATATTTTATTCTACGAATTAATTTGCTTTCAGTTGGAACACCACAACATTTTCTGGATTCAACTCAAAAATGGTCTTAACCACAGTAATGAAGAATACCTTTACAGTCCATGCTGAGTCTTCAGTGTAGTAAGTCAGAATAATCAATACTTAAATATTTGAGAGGAAGGTAATACAGTTGCTGACCAATTGTGTATTAGGGATTGTATAACAATGAGGAGTTCCTAAGTATTCCTCTCTGCTGAAGTAGGTAGGCTAAGCTTTGTCTTATTAATTAATTTAAAGCTATTACTTACGTAATTGCCTTAAGGTACCAAAATAATCCTCGAACCAATAATTGCTGGACATGTTTTGAGGGCAATACCCCTTATCCTTAACACCAAATTATTCATAAAATAGCCCACATTTCAGTGGTTTTCGAACACTTAACACATGAAGGCACATTTCATACGAACTTACATATTTCACAAGAATTACTGATGATGCCTTATGATGCCTGATGCATCGTCATGAGTTAAATGTTCAACAACAAAAGAAATGTGGGATTTCTTATGAATAATTTTTGGCTGAAAATGGAAAAAGTGCCCTCGAAACATGTCCAACATTGGCAATCTATTGATTAATTTAGTTCTCCTGATATCAACTGTTTCAGTGATGAGAAAAACTACATCACACTGTCATTACACACAAATCTTTTTTCCCTTTACTATGGTATTATCAGTGTCATAATAATCCTATAATTTTTCAGTGTTAATACAAAATTTAAATTCAATATACAAACTAAAATATACCCATTGAGCAATTTTTGATAAAAATAACTGTCCTTCGATGTTTACTCACATTAATCATGTTCACCTGTCCATTAGATTCCCTCTTAGATCATCCTCTTACAATAAATTCCCAGCCACCTTACAATCAACCACCACTTAAACTGGCCAAACATATCATAAAACAAACCCCTTTAACCAACTGTTTTATTACATAGCAGCATTGCAATAACGAGTAGCCTTTTCCGAAATAGATAACAAAAATGATTTAAAATGTGTATCTGTATTTTAAATCAAAGTCATATCATAGACTAGGTGCATTGTTTCTCACCTTTCTTACTATGAAATACACTGATCCAATATAAACAAAAATATATTTTTATCAATATGAAAATGTTTGAAATGTAATCACAACTTTAATGAACAACTTGCCAGGCAGTTCAATTGGCCTCTGCAACATATTGCGGAATCAACAGAAAAAATATTTGTTTGTGAGTATAGGCACTATGCTGCTAGCAATCTCCGAGCCCTAGGCTTTACAGGTGTCATGACAGTCTCCCAATGCTTCAGGCTGTGATAAAGTTTCCCATACTGTAGATCAATATTAATATTAAGTATTAACGTCATATATTATTTTTGATTATGTGCTTCCCTTATTTACGACAGGACATTCTTTGTGTTCAATAGTTCTTGATTAGGCCTATATATTTTTCAGTATATTTTTCAACTCATTTAGTCCATTTTCAACTATAACTACACATGTGTATTTTAAGGGACTTAAAAAAGTTCAACTCTCCAATTCTTTATCTAACCATGATCTTGTCCCACCCAGGTGACCAGCTAAGAGGGAGTCTTTTGTAAATTACTAAGTAACAAAGAGTGTCATTATTTTGTTAATTGTATATCTCATAAAATAAAATCCAAACTCTGATCAGTGAGGAGATTTAGTCTTTTATTGCCATAGTTAAAGTTTTGATTCTGCTAGTAAATTTTAGATCCATTCCCTATTAGGCTTAATCTTTTATTATGTCCTTATTCAAAATTTTACATAAAACTAATACTAGTATGAAATATTAATTTATTTTTCATTCAACTAGTACACTACATGTGTTGTTTTATCCAAATGTAATTAAATTTTATAATTAATTTTAGATTTTTGTTATATCAAAATTTCTTTCCAAATTTGTCTGTATTTACTTCTGTAAAATATCCTAACATTTCTTATATGTTATTATTTTATTAACACCTATGTAAATTTTACAGGATATCAGATTTCTTCGGAACATTAGTTAACAGGCTAATAGGCCTGTTTGTTATAAATTTTTATATTTGAAACATACCATAGTTTCCTTTTAATATTAACATTTTTAGAATTAAACTATTAGTTCGTTATGCAACTATACCCCTAGACCCTTTAGAGATACATTATTAATAACGTATTAAGAACAGTATATTAAATTATTGTGTGGTTGTATAAAGGAATGATGATAGTGCACAGTATTATTTATTAACATTCAATAGTATTCTATGGCTTATATTTCAATTGATCTACTTTGTTAAACATTTTTTACTTTGGTGTAAGAACAAATAATCTAGAAAATACACTTACAATTTCTTTAGTATATAATTTCATTGGAAAAAGCAATGCCGAAATTAAAAAAGAAGAGTTGTAATCAAAAACTTGAGTGTAAGAAACTACTTATGTCCCAGAGAAGGAAAGATGAATCGTTAAAAACTATTTGAGAGAAATTGATAGGAAATCAAAATCAAGTAGGAGACAAGATTTTGAAGTCCGTCACAATGAAAATATCTCCAATAGAATATATCAGAAAAAACGCCTTGAAAATGAAAGAAATAGAGAGAGTCATCGTCAAAGGGATAAAGATGCACATAGAACAAGATTAGCCAATGAAGAGAATCGGGCAATACATCGTCAAAGGTTGTCATCTAGTCAGAAAAAACGACTCTCAGTAGAAACTAATCTGCAGGCCCATCGTCAAAGAGATAGAGAAATACATAGAAAAAGATTGGCTGATGACAACATTCGAGCAATACATCGTCAAAGAGATAGAGAAATACATACAAAAAGATTGGCTGATGACAACATTCGAGCAATACATCGTCAAAGAGATAGAGAAATACATAGAAAAAGATTGGCTGATGACAAAAATTAGAGCAATACATTGTCAAAGGTTGTCATCTAGTCAGAAAAAACGACTCTCAGTAGAAACTAATCTGCAGGCCCATCGTCAAAGAGATAGAGAAATACATAGAAAAAGATTGGCTGATGACAACATTCGAGCAAAACATCGTCAAAGAGATAGAGAAATACATAGAAAAAGATTGGCTGATGACAACATTCGAGCAATACATCGTCAAAGAGATAGAGAAATACATAGAAAAGATTGGCTGATGACAACATTCGAGCAATACATCGTCAAAGAGATAGAGAAATACATAGAAAAAGATTGGCTGATGACAACATTCGAGCAATACATCGTCAAAGAGATAGACAAATACATAGAAAAAGATTGGCTGATGACAACATTCGAGCAATACATTGTCAAAGAGATAGAGAAATACATAGAAAAAGATTAGCTGATGACAAAATTAGAGCAATACATCGTCAAAGGTTGTCATCTAGTCAGAAAAAACGACTCTCAGTAGAAACTAATCTGCAGGCACATCGCCAGAGGTTATTAGTATGTCAAGATAAACGATTAATGGACAAAGATAAAAGAAGCATTCATTTAAAAAGACTGAGAGAATGTCAAAAGCAACGTTTGAAAAACGATATATTGCGTAATAAACATAACATGCTAAACAAAATTTGTCAAAGTAAAAGGCTCAAGAATTTACACATTCTCCTAAAACACAGAACACTAGTAAGGATTTCGCAATACAAACGATTGCGTATCCATACTTATCGCAACAAACACAATGAAAAAATGAGAATAAATTATTGTAACAGGGTTAGTAGACAACAGTGTGATGTAAGAACAAAGCTTTTTTCAAGTTATAAAAATGCAATAAAAGATGGGCCTTTTTGGGAATGTGTATCATGTTGTCGTTTGTTATTCAGAAGTTCTGTGACTTTCTGTACAGTTGAAGCGTTCAAGGGTGTACCTTTAACCTTTCTGAAGCAATGCTGTACTAATATGATAAATAATTCAGTTGTTGGATATTTATGTTCAGCTTGTAAGAAAAGTATTTGCAGACAGGAAAAGCCAAGATTTTCATTATGCCACAAAGGCTTACGCTTTCCACATGTTTGTGAAGAAATCAAAAAACTATCTCCTTTAGAAGAAAGATTTTTGTGCCCTAGGATTCCTTTTATGCAAATAAGGACCTTTGGTGGAAACCAACAATATTCAGTGAAAGGGAGAGTGGTAAATGTTCCAACTGATGTTGCTGAAAATATAGATGTGTTGCCTCGGCTACCACACCAGACTGATGTCATTCCCATTGTTTTGAAGAAGAAAAAAGGATACAAAAGTAATGTCATGTTTCAGTCAGTAAGACCAAATATTATCCTAGATGCCCTACGATTGTTGGAAAACTCTCCAGTTTATAAAAAAGCAAATGTTAAAATAGATTTTAATAAAATTAATGAACTAAGAGATTTTACAATTAGAGAAAGAAAGTGATGAAAATTAAAAAAATTACAGAGAGTCAGAAGATGAATCAGAATCCGAAAGTGAAAGCGAACCAATAAATGTCCCAGCAGATCATACAATGCTTAATTCAGAAGCCAATTGTATTTGCGCCTGGAGAAAATTTTCAGCCAATCCCACTCTTTTTAGACACAGATGCTGAAGCAATGAGTTTCATAAAAATTTATGGCGGAGAAATCAAAGAATATCCAAGTCACATGAGTTATCAAGAAATTACCAAATCTGAAGTAATGCGCTCTGACAAAAGAGTAGCATCATCTATTGATAAGCTTTTTTTCTCATGCACCTATTTAAGGGGCTCAAAAAGTGTCAAATAGCATTTCAATATGTATGAGGAAAAGCAGTGGGAAACAAAGTGCTACAGCAGGAACCGCACTCACAGAAGATTTCATCAGATCAATTACAATTCATGATAGTGGCTACAAAATATTTGCCCCAGACAGAGGGTCACCTGCATTTTGGGAGCAGAAGAAGAAAGAACTTTTTGCTATGATCCGACAACTTGGACCTCCTACTTTCTTCATAACACTTTCACCTGCTGAAACAAAATGGGCTGAGCTATTAGTAATATTGAAAAAGGTCATTGATGGTGTTGACATATCAGAAGATGAGGCTTTAAATATGACGTATGAGGAGAAAGTCAGATTGATTAAACATGATCCTGTGACATGTGGCCTATATTTTGACTACAGACTTAGAAAGTTATTCAGTGTTATGAAAGCAAAAAATAGCATATTCAGAGAGTATGACCTAATTGATAGTTACATTAGAATAGAATTTCAACAGAGAGGTTCTCCCATGCACATTGCTTAATATGGTTGAAAGATGCTCCAAAGCTTAATCCAGGGGACCAAGAAAGCTTGAGACAGTGTGAAATCTTTGTTGATCGCTTCATTTCATGTAACCACAATAATGATGAAGTGCCCTGTGAACTAATCCAGTTTCAAATTCATAAACATACATTCACATGCTGGATAAAGAAAAAAAAACGAGAAAAAGTGTCGTTTTGGAATACCATTTTGTCCGATGAAAGAAACAAAAATACTAGAACCCTTGGGAGATTCAGTTGATGAAATCGATTTAAAGAAGCACAAGGAAAACTATGTTAAAATACGAGCTTTGCTTGACAACTTGTACCAAAACGAGCAGGAGATAACAATGGACGAGTTTATTTGTCAGATAAACTTGACTGAAGAGGAATATTTAATGGCTATCAGAAGTTCACTGAAAAGACCAAAATGTTTCTAAAAAGGTCTATGAAAGATATAAGAGTTAATGCCTACAATCCTGAGCTACTTTGTTTACATCAGTCAAACATGGACATTCAGTTCATAACTGATGTCTACTCATGTGCAATGTATGTTCTAAACTAACATAAACAAAAGTAAAGGAGGCATCTCTAAAATTCTTCGTGATGCGATGAAAGAGGTGAAAAAAGGAGATTTCACACTGAAAGAAAAGTTACGGTTTCTAGCAAATAAATTTTTGAATGCAAGTGAGTTCTCTGCACAAGAAGCAGTGTACTATGTCTTAAGTTTACCCCTGTCTATTTGCTCTCGGTCTACAGTTTTTATTAATACTTCCCTTCCAGAGAAAAGAGTTTCCATGTTGAAATCCAAACGGGAGCTCCAACAAATGCCTGAGAATTCAACTGATATCTTTAAGAAAAGTGTCATTGATCATTACGCAGAAAGACCGGAACAGTTAAATGACATTTGTCTTGCAGAATTTGCTGCCTGCTACACTATATCTAAATCAAACAGAGTTCGTGATATAGATGGTGGTAACGATAATGAATTCATTTCGGATGATGATGTATTAAGCGAACCGGAGTCAGTTCAAAATGAGCCTGAAATTCCCACTAAAGTGTTTAACAAACGTAGGAAAGCCAAGATAATTAGGTATGTCAGGTTCAATGTTGAAAATGATGAAGACAACTACTTTAGAGAGCAGTTAATGTTGTTTTTACCTTGGAAAAGTGAACAAAAAGACATAATCGATGTCAATCATAAAGCAAAATTTGTTAGCTTTAGAGACACTATACTAAACAACAGAGCGAAGTTTATTTATGGTGACACAGGTGTAGATGTTCCAGTAGATGTTATTGATGCTGCAATAAATGAACATGAAGCAAATAATGATGACAGTGCAGAAGAGGACAATGATGGTAATGAAAACAGTAATAAATTTGAAGTTCTTAATGACAGGAGTAATGATGCTGATATATTCATCGATACAGGTATTCATGTAAATAAGAAAACTGCAGATGAAGTTTCATTTCAGTCCCCTCACTTGGTAGACGATAATTATTACGAACAGATGGTTCGTTCTTTAAACAAACAGCAAAGAAAATATATGTTGCATGTTTTAAATTGTCATAAGCTAAAAAAGTTTCCAACCTATGAATGTGTATTAGGAGGTGCTGGTGTTGGTAAATCAAGACTAATAGAGGTGATACACCAGACACTACTGCGATATTACAATAGCCAAGAAGGTACTGATCTTGAATCACTGAAAGTTTTAATTTGTGCTCCAACAGGAAAAGCTGCCTTTAACATTAAAGGAGTAACTCTGCATTCTGCATTTGTACTTCCGTTAAATCAGTTTGGTGCAGAAATGCCTCCACTCAGTAGTAGTGTAAGCAACTCGATATTATCAAAGCTGAGGGATCTGAAACTCATAATAATAGATGAAATAAGTATGGTTGGAAGTAAAGTACTTGGGCAAATCAACTTGAGATTACAACAAATCTTCCGCTCAAGTGAACCTTTTGCTGGAAAATCTATTTTATTTTTTGGGAGATTTCAACCAGCTAGCACCTGTTGGTGATAGATACATTTTTAAATCAGATCCAAGCAATCCTTACAGTGTTCTAATTGGAAATCCGTTGTGGGAAAAGTTTTCCTTTTTCCTGTTAACAGAAATAATGAGGCAAAAAGATGATGCTAAGTTTGCAGTTGCATTAAATAATTTGGCAAAAGGAGATTTAACAGAAGAAGAACGTAGCCATGTTCAACTCAAGAATCAACTGCCCAGAACCTCCAGATACCATAAGGTTGTACAGGAGTAATGCAGAAGTTGATCGTTTCAATGAAAGTGTGTTCAAAAATCAGAATGATGTTACGATCGTGAATGCCTCTGATAAAGTTATTGGCAAAGTTCAAGACAATGTTAAGAAATCTCTACTTAAATCCGTTAAAAGACTTGAATGTTAAAGATACTTATGGTTTGCCAAAGTCATTGAAACTGAGTATTGGCATTCATTATATGTTGACCAATAACATAAAAGTAGATGATGGTTTAGTAAATGGAGCTGTTGGAGTTTTGAAGTATATTGAAAAGAATGATGCAGATGAAGTTAAAAGGCTTTGGATTTTCTTTAGTGATCCAATTGTAGGTAAACAAACTCGCACAGAAATTAAACATATTGCAATTGCAAAAGGTATTGATCAATCACTTACGCCAATTGACATGGTATCGAAGAATTTAAAACCGAGACAAAATACCTTAGCAGTGGTGATGAGAAGGCAGTTCCCAGCCGTTCCAGCCGAAGCAATCACCATATACAAAAGCCAAGGAGGTACATACAGCTCTGCTGTGGTCAATCTAAAACCGGGGATGAAACGTAATGAGATATATGTAGCCCTTAGCAGGGTAACATCCTTGAATGGCTTGTTTATTCGAGGTAATTTTGTGAAACCTCAGAAAGCTAATGACGAAGTTACTAAAGTAATAAAGGATGCCTTGAAAGAAAAACCCAGTAAAAATGGAGTTGCTGTTTTTGGAAAATGAAAAAGATTTCACAATTGTTTTCCATAACACGCCAGTCGTTAAGGAAACATCATGGAGACCTGACATCTGATCACTTTTTGAAAGATGCCAGTGTAATTGCTCTTGTTGAAACATGGACTCTTAGTGATGACTGTGTAGAAATTGCTGGATTCAAGAGGTATACAGAGTTGATGTACAGAAGAGTCACCGGCATGCATATGGTATGCTAGTATATTGTAAGGTAGAGCAAGCTGACTCGGTTGAACTACTTTTCGAATATAATTGTGAGGAAAAACAAAGAGCTTGTAATATGGTTGCATTAAAAATAGGACATTTGAGTGTATGTTTCACATACAAACCTCCTTCAACTCCAATGGTAAAAGTTAAACATCATGTAAGTACAATGATTGATGTTGCATTTCAAACTAGCAATAAAGTATTGCTCATGGGCGATTTCAACATTGATTTAATGAGTAATGCAGGGAAAAACTTTGACTCATTTTTGATTTCCAAAAATTTAAATAATAAGATTTTAAAGAAACCATCAACAAATGGAATGACTCAAATTGATGTATGCTATTCAAACATAGATGAACTTTCAGCTTCTTACTTTGAGTCATATTATAGTTATCACAAACCAATAGTTAGTGTTCTCAAAGAGGACACTCATAACTCTTTAGAATTAAGTCGGATATCAAATGCAAATGATACTGACATGGTTTGTATGCCTAGTAAAGGTAATGATGTTGTAAAAGATAGTAATGTGTTCTCAACAAGTGCATTTGAAAAAGACACAGAATTAGGAAAACGTGGAGACCCTGTGGGTTTTCTAAATGTAGATGGAGTCTCGTGTTATGCGAATGTTGTATGCCAGTGCATTTTATTTATCTCTCCTGTTCGCGAAGCGATAATGGCAGAGGATAATAATGTAATGAATGCATTAGCACAATCATACTCAGGTAATACTGTAACCGCCTGCAGTTCTTGGGAAGTAAGAGAATTAGTTGATGAGAAAAATCAAATGAAAATGTTTACATTGCCTGAACAACAGGATGTACCTGAGTTTATAAGTTACTTGGGCAACTGCTTTCCTAAGCTAAAGGAGGTGTCACAGCATGTTTTGTGTAATGAATACAAATGCACAAATTGTTTGCACTTTTATAAAGATAGGAATGAAATGAAAAATATGATTCTTCCAATATATAAAACTGATGGCACATACTCATTAAAAAGCATGATTGAAAAGAGCTATGGGATATGGACATCTTTTGATGGAGACTGTGCTGAATGTGGCTCTCAAAACAAGATGGTCACTAGAAGTAATATTTGGCTTAAAGAACAGTGTTCAGTACTATTCTTGCAACTTAATATTTTTGAACATAATGGAGTTGAAATTGTTAAGAAACCTAAAACACTCCACAATTTACATGTAGAAACTTTTCAAATTAATGGTCTAGAATTTAAGTCCTCTGCTGTAATCATGCATCATGGAACAAATATATCATGTGGGCACTATACGTGCAAGCTTAGAAAAGGTGAGACGTGGTTCCATGCTAATGATAGCAAAATTACAAAGTGTAAATATCCTGAATTTGAGAATAATGCTTATGTCATTGTTTTGGAAAAATGTTAAAATTTTTCATGTGAAGCATCTTTAAATTGGGCTACATGCCATCTAACTGAGCAAAGCACATGTGGGGCTACGTGCCAGAACTGTCCTTTACGTGAGGCTGTTCGTCCACGCTTACAAGCATGATGTATCATACATGTGGGGCTATGGCTAGGACTGTCCTTTATGTGAGGCTGTTCGTCCACGCTTATGAGCATGATGTATCATACACGTGGGGCTACGGCTAGAACTGTCCTTTACGTGAGGCTTTTCGTCCACTCTTATAAGCAAGATATGTGGGGCTAAGGCTAGAACTGTCCTTTAAGTGAGGCTTTTCGTCCACGCTTATAAGCATTATGTGTGATACATGTGGGGCTACGGCTAGAACTGTTCTTAATGAAGGCTTTTCGACCACGCTCATAAGCATGATGTATGATACATGTGGGGCTACGGCTAGAACTGTTCTTAATGAAGGCTGTTCGTCCACGCTTGTAAGCATAATGTATGTGCAATGGTGGCGACGTGCCAGAACTGTCCTTTACGTGAGGCTGTTCGACTGCCTTTTCAAGGCAGTTTATTCAACAGGATGTCTACTGAACTCAAAAACAAAAAATTCCTTGACAATTTCACCTATTTTAATACATTTAAAAAATATTTCAGGACATTCTTTATGGGTTTAACAAGGTTTATAAAAAAGAAATTTAATTTTCCCAACAAAAATTAAGGAAATCCTTTTTTTATTTTTATGAAACCATAGTAAGTTAATTTTACTTAAATGATAAAAACAAGACCTATACTTTAAATTTTGATATTTTTTTACAATGTATGTTTTAACAATGAAATGGGTTACCAATAATCCTTACTACTTAAAAATGTAACTTAATAAATTTTATCTTTTTATGTATAATTCAAAATGTACTAAAAGTATTAAAATGCCAGCCATTCTTTACAAATAAAATTTTAGAAAACAACAATAAAAAATATATATCTATTTATCATAAAATAATCAATTTATAGTACACACTGAATATCTAAATCCAGCTTGCCGTAACTTTACAGTACACCAAAAAATTTAAGAAATAAGCCAAATTCTCAAAAATTTAATGAAATTTAACAATGTCCCTAACAATTTTGTGGCAACTGGAAATTTAAAGACCGTTCCCCATTTTCTAGGATTTACCAAACAGTAGACAACCTGTATACATGTGTGGCTACGGCTAGAGCTGTTCTTAATGAAGACTGCTCGTACACATGAGGCTAATTGCCTGAACAGCCTTTAGTACCCAATGTTGTAAAAATGTGCTCAGAACACATTGTGGTAAAAAATGAGGCTGTTCAAAATAAGCGGTATCCATGCCAGAACTGTCCTTAATGAAAGGCTGTTCGCCCACCCTCTTCAGGGTGGGAATATACTTCTATATAGCTACATGCTAAAGCTGACCTTCATTAATGGTGTTTGTACACAGTAAGTATATTATTTTTTTCCTCTTTCGTCCAATCTTATCCCTTTTCTAAAATATTCAGTTTCTTTCTTCCAGTAGTTCATTATAATTCTCTCCCCAACCACCAATCTTAAAAATCCATCATACTGATGTGGCCTCCAAAACTTTCCACTACTAAGTATAATTAATTTAAAGTCCCTTGTTTTTATAATACACTTTTCTTGGCCTTTCCAAAGCCCCTCACCTTTTTTTGGTCTAAGTAGCTTATTTAGCACCATATTTAATTTATTAAATTTATTTAAATTTAAAATTTAATTTATTTTTAATTAATTTATTTTTTTCTGACTGCACCGTACACTGCTCTTTATCCATGTCATGTTTAGCTTAGGCTCCGATTTTTTTTAACACCCTTACTCAATAAGGTAAGGGGGGTCTTTGTGCCCTTAAGGTCCTTCAATTCGTTTTTAACACCCTTACTGGTTTAGGTAGGGAAGGGTCTTCAAGCCCTTACATTTTCTTTATACATAAAGGTGTCCAATCTCCTTTATACGATGTAATTATTACTTTCTATTATTCCATCTATATTTCCCAAACGAAAAATATCTATAAAAAGTGGAAAGTTAATTAGGGATTAGTTTTCTTAAAGGGGATTTGGCACTCAAAATGACAAAAAAGTTAATTTTTCACGTTTTTTTATTTTTATTCTACATTTAATTCTGAACAAAAATATTACAAGATAAAACTGATTGTAAACGTTTTTGGTTTGTTATTTTTAATTAAACATTTAAACAATTTAAATTAAATTAATTTAATCAATTTAATTTATTATTAAACAATTTAAACAAAAATATTATGGGACTTTGAAGGGCAACTAAGACTTAAGTTTTATTTAGAACAAAAATAGTTAGCTTATATCCAGTATATTCATATAAGTAATACATATAGTTACATAACCAATCCACGCTAACCTATTGCCGAACTTAGATCGCGATTTTCCGCTAAAGAAATTTTCCATGTTTTCAGGAAGAAAATTTTATATAACTTCAGGATCATAAAAGATAAGATGATGAATTTTTTTGTGGGTTATCAAGACAATAATAGTTGATAGGTATTCTTGTATTTTTAACCAATTGGACACATTACATTCTTGTACATAAATTTTTTTTCTAAATGGCAATTTTATTTTAAAAACCAAATAAAAGCATTGATGGTTTACATATTACCAGTAAAGATATGATTATGAAAATACAAGATTTTTTTTATTTGTTCTTAGTACCTTTAATTTGACACCAAAAGAATTAAAATATACATAGTAGTTTTTATTTTATATTAAATTAAAGAAATTAGCTAATTATTGACCAAAAACGGGATTTTAATTTTTTTTCTTATGCAACGTAAATCTCAAATAGGTTCAAATTACAAAAAAATACTCTAATTAGATCCATACAAACACATTAAAACCACAATAATTCTTGTTAAGCCATAAATTAAAAAAATTACCTGTTCGAGTGCCGAATCCCCTTAAAGCTTCCGGGGTTTCTCCATACCACAGGACACTTGCTTGTGGCCAAGACCTGTGGGAACCTCTTTCCCCTCTCCCCAAATCAAGTAGTGACCCCCAAGATGGTGGGGAGGTTGACGTTCCTTTGGGGGCTTAAGCAGTATTGCGACCAACAACCACCAGCCACATTTGTAATTTTATTAATCTCTTTTGTCAAGTTACAGGCTGACTCATTTCTCAGTTTTTTCTGGAGTATCAGGCATTATTATAGTAAAGATAATGAAGATCAGTTATATTTATTCTGTTTGAATTAAAATGCCTACTGAAGAATTATACTTTTATATTTATTGTAAAATTACTGAATATTGATCTATATACATCCAATTGAAATCGTAAATATAAATGAGAGATTATATCTATCTATCTATATTAACGTTATTATTATGCAATTTACTAAATTGTAGCAATAAACAAAAATGTTTCAAGGCATCTCTGGTTTCATTTAATTACCTTACATAGACTAGCAGAATTATTTGTATAAACTATGATAGCCTTTAGTATAGTGTTAATACTTTTTCATATTATGGTTACTCTTTCCTTCAGGGCAAAACAATTTTACTTTAAAATTACAAAGTAAATCTATTAAGACTAAAGGTGCAAAAGGAAATTCGCTGAGTACGCAGGTTTGCTGCGACGGGGGTATTTAAGTTTTTGGTGTTGTTGGATAGGGCTTGGCTTGTAGTTGTTTTCCGCCAAAAATTGATAAGAATCTGACTGAAATAAAGGCACTATCCACCATTGAAATCTCAAAATTTCCCATTTAAATAACATTGGGATTAAATAAAGCATTTTAAATATTTGGTAATAATCAGCTGTAAATATGTGATGTTTTGGTGATTAAAGAGATTCAGAATATTGGATTGGTCGGATTTAATTGATTTACAGCTAAGAGTAACATTTGTATTGTATTAAAATAAATTGCTTGATTTAGAGCAACACGTATACTAGTACTTGAAAACAATTAATGTAATTTTGGCTAACAAGTCTCTTCTTTATTATTTTTATTGATAGTGTTTGTTATTACATATTAAAAGTTCTTACTATAAAAACTTAATATCAAATAGATTAAGCTTTAAAAAATATTATCATCGTGATAACAATTTTATTATACAGGAATCTCATTCATTTATTAAAGTCATTATCATTATATTCTATAATGTTTGTATTTTTAATTGTTACATTTATTAAGGTTTCTAAATTTGTTTATAATGTGTATTTATATATTCCTGTAATATTTGATAAAAGTAAAATGTGTAACCGGCAAAGACTCATTCCCAGCCATAGACCCAGAATCTATTTAAGAATTATTTAGTTTAATTGATATTGTTATCATACTTTTATTATATTTTATGTAAAGGGATAAAGTTTATTTAATTTATTTTATTGATCTGATTTATTTGTTACTCATGAAAGCTTATATTCTCCTTATACAGAACTGTTAATCAATACCCTAACAGCAAATGATATCTATGGAGCTATAGTTTAACATGGGATGCAAACTTCAATTTCCACCTTATAAATATGATTTATTCTTTATGGATAAAACATTATTTACTATTGCCTATTTTAATCCTTACTAAGTAATATCGCATTCTTAAACCATTGTTTATAACCATCAACAATTTGTGATGTCCAAGTTGGCGGACTGCAGGACAACGCCAAGTACTGTAATTCAGGATGTCATCCATTTGATATATACTGCCAATTATGGAATCAGGACCAAAGATAGAAGCTTTTAAAAACCTAACTCCCTATTTTAACAATAGCAGCTGTAATTGAGTTGTAAAGGACATTTCTTCTTATTTTTGGTATAAATATTACCAGGGGAAATATAATTTACAGAGTAAACATTATTGTTTTTTCATAGTTCCTCCGCGGACCATTTGGCACTATATAAAACAAACTTATCAGAAAAATATACATTTATTTAAAACTATTTCCTGTTTAAAGTATATTTTAGATAAAAGTGATCAACACCAATTTTGACTTTCTAAAATTTTGGTTGCTATGGTAACACTAGCATTTCTGTTTAATTGCTAGTTATTGTTTTATTAGATGGCAAAATAGCTGTATTTTCACCAACTCCTCAATTCTGTCTCCCGCCTGAGCATTGGTTTAAATTGTTTTCTATAACAACGTGCATGGACAAATAATAGTCACTAGGTAATTTTTTATGTATTTTTAATGAACCCTTAAAATGTCACCCGGTATAAGTATTGTAGCGTTTGCACCCGTTTTCTGGCCTAAAACTGTACCTGTTCGGACACATGTCAAATTGGTTCTTGAACGGTCCATGTCAATTAACAGTTGAAAAATCTTTTAGTCTTTAGACATCTTGAAGCAAAAAAAAAAAAAATAAAAATAAAAAAAAACCATGTCCTTGGCTTAGGTCTTACATTCACACCTACGGTAATAACTTATTCCTTATGAAAAATTAGCTAGACATATAAATCGAAATTAATTTGAGTGCATGAAATGCTTTGTTAAATAGTTTTATATATTTAAAAAGTATTTACGATTGATATTATATAAGGTTAAATGCATAATAACCATCTTTTTACAACCCCTGTAAAACTGACGGTTTGGTTTGTATTATACTTTACCTTATAGGGAACAAATATGTTAAAAGTAAAAAAAACTATAGGTTTTATAGTTTAATATGTGCCTACAAAGCTTGTTTAAATTTCTTCTTGTAAAGTTTTTGTTTATACATTACTTTTATTTATTCAATTATTGATACTGCATTGTTTAAAATTTTATTATAAATTAGTAAGTTACTTGTTTAATAGCATTCATTGTAATAATAAAATATTTATAAAAATAAATAAATTTAAAAAATTAGAGGATTTCAACTTAGTTACTACTTACCATGTCTAGCAGCATTCGTTGCAGCTTCATGACTGGTAGTGTTTCAACTAGCTCTCACTAAACAGGTACGAGAAGAAAGGAAAGTAAAAGGTTGAGGAACTGAGTGCTTGGAGGTGTACCTACCCATGCCCTTCCCCAAGATGTTGTCTAACTTTTTTGTGATTGGTGGTTGGATAGATGTGGGCGTGTCTTTCGTTTTTACTGTTTTATATAAAAGACCGACACATATTCCTTCCAGCATAACACATGAACATGGTTTTCCTATGCTTCTGTGGGAAATCTTTTTTCAGAAGAGACAGATTATTGAGGCATATGAGAATTCACAAAGGGCATGTGTACGCATGCCCTTTTTGCTTTAGAAATGTGTCAAGCAGACGTGACCATTTAAATCGACATTTTTTGTCATGTTCAGCAAGACGGCAACAGGGACAACCTGGTACGAAAATAAGAATAAATAAAAAATAAAAACCATGACATTCCCTTTTTTCCTATTATATATTCCTAGCCTAACTTGCTTACTTATATATAATTTATTAATTTGTTTCAGCTGCTGCCGAAGCTCAGCCACAACAAGGAGTAGTTATAGTAGAATTAGATTAAGGAAATAATGGCTTTATAAAAAAAATAAATAAAAAAACAAAAAACAAACAAAAACAAAAAAAAACAAAAAAAAAACAAAAAACAAAAACAAAAACAAAAAATAAACTAAATATTCTTTCATACAATACAGCTTCACTTATAACACACGTGAGGTTGCACTGTATGAAAAACTATTTACGTAATATTGTTAATACTTTTTCTCTTTTGTAGCTCATTTATGTAAAATTTTTGAAATACATTATAGAGTTATTTACTTGCGATATTATTGCAAACTTTTTCTTGGTTGTCATTTGTAAAGAATAATTGTTTCATTGTAGATTTACATTAACATTTAATAAACAAGTTTTGTTATATAAAACCATCGATTTTTCTATATATCTAGTTAATTGAATAAAGCTTTTATCTGTTTTATTTTTTTTACGGGTTATTCAATCATTTTAAAGATTGATAAATCATTTTTAGGGTTTTTACCCAATAGGTCATTTAAAATTGTTTTATTAAAAACACATAATTACAAAACAAATATAAAAACCTCATTACTCTTTACACTTTCATTATAAATTTATAGCTTTTTAAACATTAAACTTTCTTTTAATTTTTAAATAAAAATTTACAACATAAAATAAAAATGTGATCCTAAAAATGTAAAACTTGTCTTAAATTGTAAGGAATTAATAAATTTTAATTCCTTACTAGTGTACATGTTGCTGGAAATTGATCAATTTTATTATTATACTTATTAAATATTTTATTTCCTATAAAAGATAAATATTTGTTTTTATATTAAATCCTTAATAAACTTTTTTGGACACCTACATACACTTTACCATTGTTATGAAAATAAAACTTTGCTTTTGCATAGCTTAATACCTATACTAGCTTTGCTTTTTAGTAGCTTAATATCTATAGTGGCTTACAATCCAAAGCTCCTAGTCAGATGCATTTACAAATTATTCAATTAGTAAAAATTAGAGCCTTGCTGAATGCCAATGTTTTATCCGATAATTGCATGTAATAATTTTACTTTTAATTATAATATTTTGCTTAATTATTTACCTTAACAAGTTACTTTAATTTTTTAAGTGACAGCATAAGTTTAAAATAAAATATAAAATATAAAAAATAATCAAATTATAATTTTATAATGGAAATCACATTAGTAACATACCCGGCAATCAGAAGCAATGTCACAATTAAACTTCTTTCAATACAGTTCAACAGTTTACGCTTATTGTATTACTATTTATAATAACAAACATCTTGGTTTCTGTGCTTATCATGGAAGCAAACCTGCGTACTCTTTTCCCATGTTAATCATATGGAGAATAGCGAACTACTTTAGCAATGGACAGATATTGATAAAACTTAGTATATGGCTTTATATGGTCAAAATAAATTGTTTTTATGCTAATAACCTACTTTTAGTGTTCCCCAAGGCGCCATACCTGTACAATCTTTCTCTATATTTATCATAAGGAGAATATACATTTTTTATTTATGCGCATGTGATGATATTTGGTTTACAGGTTTATCTGGTAAAAATTGATATTAATAATTTGAAATTAGATGAGTACGCAGGGCTGCTGCGAAGGGAGGTATTTATGTTTAAGCTCTAACTTTTTGATAATTTTTATTTTATTTATCCTTTTAGCTTTTGGACATTTTTAAAACTATTTTTTTTTAATTTTATAAATTATCAAAAGCCCACAGATTTGTTATAAATATTTTTCATATGCAAACTTAATGCAATTTGTTAATTAGGTACACGCTTTGGTTTAACATAACCCCTTTTATATGACAAGGTAAATAAATCAATTTCATTGCCAATGTTAGTGAAATGAGGAATTTATGAACATTTAAGGACTTTTAGTACCTTTTCTTTGAAATATATATTTGCTAATTTACTTTAGAAACAAGGTCATGCTGAGCTATATCCAATGATACTACAATTATTAACATCTATTGAAAACAATAAAAGAGTTTTTGTAGAAAAAAACATGTTACAAATTAAATATATAGATACATATTTTATAACTACTCCTTTTTTAAATAATTTTTAAAAGTGTATTACATGACATTATGTTTAATTGTTTGACATATGTCTTCATTAGAAAACCGAAATAATGTAATATGGTACACCTGTAATAAGGTTATAGTATACATTTTTACACTTCAGTATAAATAAAGTAATTGTTTTTATTCAGGTTTTTACATATGTTATTTCATGATTTAAGTATAAACTTAAATTTTTATTTAAAATTCATCTACTTCCAAAAGTAGAAGGAGAATTTTAAGGAATTTGTCACCCACGAGCTGTTTTTCGCACATTTCATTGTGTAGTATGTGTAGTTTTTATTTATTTATACATTATATATTTAAAATATATGTATTTTAATGCGTCTTTCATTCTTAAAAAAAATTACATAAGTCAGGCAATAACATAATCTGCGTTATAACCACGAGATTTAAACGGTTATAAGGATAGGTTAGGTGATTTAGATTTAATAAACACTTTCCGATATTAAACTAACGATAGTTCCTACAGTAGATCGATCTAATCTAGGAAACAACTTTTCCCTATATCATTATGATAGCTCTCGCTTGGAAAGGGTAATTGGTGGTTGTACTTCTATTGCACCTGCAGTTACTATAGTAAGCCGCATGATGCAACCTGGCTATTACAACTGCATTTACTTCCTGTAAAAATTGAAAGTGATGCATTGCTGTTTTTTCATTCACACATTACTAGTACGGTAATAGCGATATACGATAAGCTGAATATTAATAATTAATGTGAATATAAGTATTTTGCAATAAAAACACTGTATTAACAATATAATAGATCTTTGTAGCATCAATATAATACATTTAACTAACTTATTTATAAAACTAAATAATTTAGTTAATTAAACAATAACGCCGGTTATAAACCATAATTGTTATTTTTCAATCATTAAATTTGCAAAACATGTTTTATTTCACTAAACACTCTAAAAAAAAAAATAATTGCTGTTAGTATTCTTTTTCACCAAATCAAATGCGGCATTTACAAATATAAATCTTTGCATTTTATACTAAATCTAAATTGTTTAAATATTATATGTAGAAAGTTTTATAACATAAATATGTCATGTTTCTCTTTGTTAAACACTACGGATGATTAAAGTTGTTATTGCACTTACATATAACGCCTTTCAATAATTTTAATCATATGCTATATGTTAAGGGCTTGAAATAAATTTTAAAAATCACGAATCTGAATTTACTATAATACTCTTTGTCACAGCATAGACCCTGCATACTCAAAAAATTTTCAACAAAATTCCGCTTTTACCAAATATCCACAAGAAAGATAATATTATTGTAGTTCTCATTGTAAGACTTAAGCCCAGGACCATGTTGATTTTATTTTTATTTTGAGGTGTTCTAAAGATAAAAAATAATATTTTTTGGAACGTTTTCTTTTTATTGTGAACTAACATGATTCTTGCATGGACTATTTTGACATGATATTGAGGTTAAAATACCAATTTACTATTTCAATTCCTTATTTAAAAAGTGATATAACCTATAGTGATTCTATCGCCGTTGTTGTTTTATTATTTTTGTGTGTTACATTAAAATTATTGTCGAAATTTGATTTTTTAGTAAAAAAGTAAGTGTTTAAGGTTTTTGTTGTAATAAGTGTGTACCTTCTAATAGACTACTATTTCCATACTGTATTAGTACAAATCATATTGTAAAAGTGTGTTTAGACCGCAATACAGCTTTAAAATAAAAACAAAAGTTTAAAATATTTTTAGCAGTGGTTTCTGTACTAATAAAACTAACATTAGCCAGACTATTGGTAAAATACTGTAAGCTCCTGGCACATACAACATTTTTCATGACATAAAAAATTAATTTGTGGAGCTTACACTATTTTTGCTTTAAAATACAGGGGAACTTAACATATGTTTATTGTTTGATATAATAGTAGTTTTCATCACTAGAAGCAAAAGCGGCTCTTTTTGGTGCGCAATCATATTTTAAAAACAAGGCATTCCCGAGTTTTTAATCATATCATATTTTTTATCGTAATGCAAAATTAGACTTTTTAATTGTTAAAAATATTAACTATAAAGTTATATATTTCAGCTTATATTTACAAATTAGGTTATATGCAGTGTTTATATTTCTGTTATTTACAAACAATGCTCTTTATAACATTTAAATTTCAAGATTCTGGTCCTTAATATTAATAAATTAATACATGTAGCAAACAGCTGACTTTTCAGTCCTAGGACCTAAAAATACTCTAGATAATCTTTTTAGTCCTAAGACAATGAAGGATTGGTTTTGGTACTATTGACAGAATAAAAAACAGGTTGATTTTGTACAGAGTGATAAAAAGCATTTTTAATGTTAATATCTACTGATAGTTTGATAAAAATTATACCATTAGCATTTGGTATATAAGATATTTATTTCTCACATGACAAAAAGAATAAGGAACTTCCCTTTAAGTTTTGAGGCTTACGTTATTTATACTGATAGTTAAGATATTTCAAAAGTAATGTTGTGTCTTAAAAAATTAAAAAAAATTAATTAATATATAACTGTAAATAATAATTATTGTAAAATTATAATTTTTACTATTTACAATAGTATTACTAAACAATACGGTAAAACTAGCCATTTACCATAAGCATAAAAATTTATTTTCCAATATTTGATGATTACAATACTTTACTTTATAGAAAACAATATATATGTCTATAAATAGGGCTATCTTTGACATCAATACTTACCCAAGTGTCGTGTTGATAACAAAAAAGACTCAAAGTCAACAGGGGTTTCTTTTTATATTTTAATTTTTTAAAAAGAACACTTCACACATACTTTGGGTTACTGGTAATGTTGAGAGATTAAACAATAAAAATAAGTTATAGACTTTAAAGAAGTTTTAGTGCAGCCTATAATACCTTTTGTATTCAAATTCTTTCTTTACAGTCAGGGACTAATTTTATTACACTTTAAAAGCTATTTAAATAAAAAATATGTATGCTGTTCAACCATAAATATTCTAAATCTTACTATAAAACTACACCAGTCATTTAATAAATTTCTATTTAGTCAATTTTAATTTACTAAACCATATTTTTCAGAGGTTGACCAAAAATAACCATTTAGCAACAAAATAGAAAAAAACATTTTTTTTATTCCTTAGAATTACACAAAAAGCATAAATAGTTGTGGTCGACAATCTAATGTTTTAATAGCACACACACATGTTTTAATGTGTTGTAATAGCAATTATTTTTATAATTTAAGTCGATGAGTTCAGAAACAAGCACACACATCTGGCGCAATACACTTGCTTACATTGGTTACACCTGGCACCTGGCCTCATGAAGGCTGCCGCAGCGGGATGTAACTTGTTCATTTTTGATATAAGCTTCTGCCCGAAAGCTTGACATAGACGAGTGGAGAGGTTATAAAGGACGGATTCATTATTGAAAAGCTCTTGTATGCAGGACGCTGATGGGATAGATTATATAAAGTATAGATTTATTTATTTAATCAAAACCAAGTAGAAATATTAGGCAAAGTTATAGAGAATATTGTACTAGAAAATATTTTCAGGCCTGTTTTTCATTTCTTTTAGATAACATTGAGGAATAGTTTTTTTTTTTAATTTACTTTAAATACTCTTTTACTATAATGAATAAACAATTTTTAAACTTAAAAGCTTTTAAAAACACAACACGTATTACAAACTATTGCTAAACCTTTTGAGGTCAACAAAGGTTTGTTTTTATATCTTTTTAATTTTAAAAAAGAACCTTTTACACAGATACCTTATTTACCTTGGGTAACAAGTAATGTTAAAAAGATAAAGTTATTTATAGATTTTAAATAAATTTCTGTGCGCTCTTAAATACTTTTTGTATTCAAATTCAAATATATTAATATAATTAGAATTTTGTCCATATATTGCTTAGAATCTTAAACTTTTTTCTTATTTTTACTTTTCATATATTTTACATTTCAAAACCGGTGTCATCTAAATTTTTCCCCTCTACCTCTTCTCTCTATTTGTAACACTCATAAGTCCTATTCTATCTTCTTTTTTAACAACTTAACTTAATAGTATACTTTTTTATGTCATACCCTAAAGTAGTATAAAAGTTTATTACAAGTTTAATTGTCTTAGCAATCGTACATGAAAGTAGCCAGGTTGTGCTAAAATTATCAATCTTTTATCTATTTCCACACGACAAGGGCTTTAATAAGCTATATAAAAAAATTATTACTGTTATATGATGCAATTACAACAATTTTAGCTGCTCTAAAGCAAGGTTTGTCAAAAAAAGGTACAGTGTCATAGTAACTGTCAAAGTGTAGTCCATATCTTTGAGTATTAACATGTGCTTTAGCATTTTATCAAGTTACTTAAAAACCAGGAGTATACTTATGGGAGTAAACAACAACACAGGCCAAATAATCCTAGTTCCACACCATTTCCTTCATTTTTGTATACCAGTTGCAATTTGTTGGTTCTTTTACAGGTCAAGGTCAACGGTTGTATCTGGCAGGTGTGTGTTGTAAGTTTTGGGTTTTTTTGTGAGGGGTGGGTTTAGTAAGTGTACACCCAACCTCAAAAAGCGGATGCACTTCTGGCAAAGGGACACGCGCATAAATAATATAAGGCAAAGTACATAGAGAAGTACATATCTTCTGGTACTTTTGAATATTAATAGAAAATATCAATGCAGTCGGGTGAAAGTTAGAAATATGAGCCCCGGGACACTATGTTCATAGCTTGTAGGTGAAGATTTAGCTGAAGTTAAGTGGGGATGTTAAAAAACCTTTGCAATATAATTTTAAGCTGTAGAATACATTTTTTTCATATGTTGGTTTATATTTATTGTAGTTAAATATTTAATAAAAATTCAACTGGGGAGTTCAAAAAATAAAATGGGTTATGTTTAAAGCACCTTTTAAATTTAGTTTAAGTAATAAATAACCTCAAAAGCTCAGGCTTAGACTTACTTTATAAAATAAACTGTGTATTTCAAAAGTTTAAATTTTAAACATAATAATATGTAGTACCTTAACTTTTAAATATTATAAACAGAAGTTGTTGGTGACTT
The DNA here is from genome assembly GCA_030545055.2 of Neoaliturus tenellus. Lineage (NCBI taxonomy): Eukaryota > Metazoa > Arthropoda > Insecta > Hemiptera > Cicadellidae > Neoaliturus > Neoaliturus tenellus. Next base: position 220,555,547 of record CM061533.1, read on the forward strand.
CATGTTTATAGTTTGAAATAATGTAGATTAGTTAGTTAAAATAATATTTGTTTGTTTTTTACATTGAGAAATGTGAACTGCATAACAAGCAATTTACTATTAAGAGCTAATGATGCCCATAACTATATATAAAGAGTAACTAGCATAATAAGTGCAAACCAAAGTTTGAATTCAAATCACATAATAATTATAGTAATTATAGTGATACTATTGTATGTTAGAGTGGGACTATCATTAGATCAAGTTTTAATTAAGATAGATTACTGCAATTAAATCCGCAACAAGTTAACAGCTACATCCATTGTGGATACATGCGCGTCAAGCCGGGTGTCGGGAAAAGTGAAGGTCATGGCTAAGAACGCGGTTGAAGTAGGACCCATGGTTAAAACATTCGCAGGTGGCTTACCGTCAATGCGAAGCGCTTCTTAAACTTAGTTAACACATTACGCAACTTTAAGGGCCAAGGTTTAATATGTTTTTTTAATACTTGTTGCATTTATAAGTGCTTAGGTTTCATATCAATAAGTATGTCATTAGGTCATATCAATAAATACTAAATTTAGTTATAAACATTGGAAATACTATAGACTCACTAACATAAGTGCAAACTTTTTGTAATACTAAAATAAATTTCAAACTAGTATACATGCATTATTCTGTGTAAAATTAGTGTAAAAGAAATAAAAGAATACTACAGCTGAATAAAATTTAGTATGTACATTTTCTAGATAAGATCTAACTTATTTTACTAACAAAACACATATGGTGGTCAACCCCAAGTTTTTTAATATAAAAAAGCTAAATTATATTGAAAATTCACTGAATATGGAGGTATGCTGCAATAGAGTGTATTATAATGAATATAAAAATTGCCTAAATATTTGTTTAGATTAGTAATTTTTTTCTTTTAAGACTGAACATTATGCTGTAACGCATGCCATATAATTAAAAATCATTGAAAGGCGTTGTATATAATTGCGGTAACAACTTTAAATCTGCTAATACGTTTAACAAATGAAACGTTACCTATTAATGCTATAAAACTTTTCGCAGATAATATTTAAACAACTTTGATTTAGTACAAAATGTCAATATTTATGTTTGTAATTGCTGTATTTAATATTGGTAACAAATTATTAACAGTAATTGTTGTTATAGTGTTTCATTGAAATTAAACACTTTTTGCAAATCCAACCACCAAAATATAACAATTGCTATTTAGTAACAATTAAATTTATAGTAAATTACACTTTTATTTTCCATAAATTAACACAAAATTTGGTACATAGTTTTGCTGCTATGGGAGAATTTTAATAAAATATAATATTTTTTTCCTCCTAAAGGTGTATACAAGATCTATTCATAAATGTTAAAATAACATTTTTTGTTTTCGCTTAAGAATACTATAAAAACATTAAATTAAATTTTCTTTCCATAATCAGTAAATCTTAGTTAATAATTCAAAATACTAAAATGTTTTTATTTTATAAATTATTGTAGAAACATGCCAAACCTCTATTTTTAACCCCATAAAACAGTGTTGTCTGAGTATGGATATGCTGGTTTTAAAACTTTACCTGAAGAATTTTGCCTTTAAGGTAAATATAACTGATGAGTGAGTGTGATAATTGTGATGTATTAAATGACATGTAGATTTGTTACTGATAAATATCAGCTATCCCCATTAGTGAGAATCATTAATTACTAGCCCAATGATTTAGGGCAGGTGGATCAAATATCAAACAATCAAAAAGCATGACCTTTTCTCAAAAATTGAACTATAGTTATCCAGAGTTATTAAGTAAACACACACATATATAAATATATTAATTACAGTACATACAAAACAGCTATTTTGTTTTTAACATATAGATATTTACATAGGGACATATATCAATTTAAACAAACAGTAATATTAACATTATACTTCAGCAACTTTCTTTAAGACCGCTAGCTTTAAATTTCAATAATTGTAGCTTTTTACAATAATTATAAAATTTAACATTTGTTTACTAGTTAATGTTGTTGGATACTGTGTAAAAAGCATTATTTCTTCACAACCAAATTTTTATTTCATAATAACTTCAAATTTCTAACTAAAGCAACAAAGTTTAGATGATAACCATTGGCTAATAAAACATGTAATTTTCTAGTTAAATTGTTTAATTGTTTAAAAGTTGTCGCTAAGCTAATGGTCTCAGGCCTGTCAATTAATCTCACTCTACTAACATCTATATAATTGGTGTGGGTATTCTGTAAATTTAGGCTAGAGTATGACTTATTTTGTAGTAAATATAGTACATTATTTTCCTGTTGTTAATAAAAAACAACATTATAATACCATAAATTTTCTCGGGGAGTGTAGTAAATAAAAAAAAAATATCTACACTTTAATCAGTCCACTCATTATTTCACTGTTATTTTCCCCATCGCGTAACACCATAATTATTGTCCATTATTATCTCGGTAGAGGCAGAAAATTATATGTCTTCTTTCACCGCTTAACTATAGTTATTACCTATTGCTAACAGCGGAGCTAAATCGCCGTTACATAAGCATAACCGCAATTAGCTTAATTTATCTTGATGGTAAACGGCACTTAATTTAAAATGATTCAATTTTACCTCTCACGCTCTTAGCTTTTCAACTCTTACACTATTGCTACTGGTTTTACATACCCGGCGCTATTCCTCAAAAACAAGCTTAAATGACTTAAACTATAAGACTTTAAAACTTTAATGATATTTTTTTCAACTATATGTTTTCCCTTGCTAGAACCTTTCGTGCCACCACTGCCCCAACAAATAACTTAGTTCTTCAAAGTTCTGCCTTTTTCTACCATTCTTTTAGGGGAGGGGGTTAGGGGGGATCATACAACCCCATATAAGGGGTTGTATGATGTATAAGGGGCATCGGTACCTCGTGCTCATCTTTATAGTGACAATAGGGCAACAGTAAACAACTATCCATTAGTCTCTAACACTATCAAACGCTTTTTTAACTTACGCCTTTCCAACAACCATCACTACCATGTTATACCGAATGATGATTGAATTTAATGGTAAAATATTTGAAAAGGACTATCAATCAGTAGAAGAGATGAGCTTCGATCTTCGTGTATTAACTAAAGAAGGCTTCCAACCAAAATTAATTCTAAAATTTCCAGAAGTACATCCGCTATCCACTGAAGATTTCGTCGCAATGGCTAGAGCTAAAAAACAAGGACACATAGTAAAGGAAAAAGAAGAAAAAGAAGATAAACCAATATCTTAAGTATGCAACTATTTTACATTTCTAACTTATTCTTTTTAGCAAATTTCCCATTGGGAATAAGCTATTACCTTAGGTCTCATGGTAAGACCTAAGCCCGGGACCATGTTACTTTTTTGTTTTTAGGTGCCAAGAAACCAAAAATAATAGTCATTAAAATTTATATATATATATATGTATATATATGTATATATGTATGTGTCCCTAGACATGATAACTCTCGTAAAAATGGTCTGATCAACACCAAATTTGGTAGAGATGTGTAATCCTACGTTTATTCGGGTGAGTTCGTAACTAGACATATCGGCCTACCGGAAAGGTAGTTTTGGGGGGGGGGGGGTTTTGTACCCCAAAAATGGGGTTTTTGCATTTTTCATATGTAATTTAAACAATTTTTAAATTTTTGTTTTAACCATTGGATTCAGCTAAAAAAAAACACACACAATTTAGTATGTTGAAGCTTTGCTCTATCTTCATTGGTTACCGAAATATTAAAAAGTCTAAAGACAGTACATTATATTTTGAAGCTCCAATGTTAATCTTATGGAGAATAAGGATGTGTTAATATTTCACTTATTAACCAATATTTTTGGATGAAACTTGGTATTTAGCATAATTTAATTGAAATTCATCCATTTATTGTAAAAAATTTGGTTTTTATGCTTATCATGGCAGCAAACCTGCATACTCTTTTCCATGTTAATGATATGGAGAATAGGCAAACTTCTTAAGCAATGGACAAATATTGATGAACCTTAGTATATGGCTTTATATGGTCAAGATAAATTGTTTTTATGCTAATAACCTACTTTTAGTGTTCCCCATGGCAGCATACTCTTCAATTTATCATAAGGAGACTATACATTTTTTCCTATTTATAACTGTTTGATAACATTTGGTTTACAGCACCCATCCCCAACTCCCCCACTACCTCACTTCCCCACCGTCCTTGCCCCTATATAACCACCCTTCTAACTGTCGCTCACCATTTGTTCGCAAACTCTTGTATGGTAAAAGATCACCTTAACAAATATTAACTCACCACACAATAATACAACTGTACTTGTTTAAATTTAAATTTATCTACTAGTTTCATTTAACACTTAATATGCTAATGAGTCTCTATATAAACGGGAACGAGTGGCCCGCTCACTCCATATTGATGGCATCTTTCAAATAGTAAACACCTCCGAGTGCACTTCAACAGTCAAAATTCTAACCTCAAACTTCAACAACAAATATACTTCCCCAGTGCTGCTGATTTACTGTAACAATAAAAACCTATCTACATAATATATCCAAGCTTGTGTTTCACATATTAGTTTCTAAAAACGAATAACTAATGTTACATTTACCCTCCATACACCGGCTACTACCTACCCGGACGGCATTTCATGGCAAAATGCACTAACCCTCAGTTCGCATATGTCTAACTTCAACATAATGACCACCTGCTCTTTAAACGGGCAGCTGCGCTCCTTATCCATCGCGGAAGCCGCAGCTGACACAACGCCTCAGTGTCTATTATCTAATAACATTATAATATATGCTTTTTTTTAACTTACTCCAATTAGGTCTGCTTATTTTTAACACTCCATATATAACTCAGTTTTTAACTATTTCTTTCTTTTATTTAATATATAAATTACTCTCACGTTACCATATTTCTTTTACTTACTATGCAAATTAACCTTCCGTCAACATTATTTTAAATCACTCTATTTTCAATTAATATTTTCACCTACTGCTAATTATTCATTTTCACATCTGTATTTTTTTTATTAAACTCTTAATTATATTTACACCTTTCAAACATTTATAATATTACATTACTATTGGTCTTATCCATGGTGTTAACTTACCGTTTCACACATTAATAACACATATAATTATTGCTAAACTATAATGTTTGTACAATTACTAGCTCTTACCTCATCAACTTATTAACAGACTATTGCTTACACTTGTGCAACTCATAGCCAATTGACACAAAATAACAAATTCCTTTTTTCAACTGGAATATTATCTTAATATTTTTAACAAAATATTTTTTAAAATGTTTTCCTCTCCCATTAATACAAACTATCGCAACGCTACCAAACAAATAACCGGGGTGGCCGCAATCCCACCCTTTTATCCCATCGGCTTAGGGGGGAGGGTCGAGGAGGGGTTGCTCGTGACTCACAAATTGCTTAAATACGGGGTCAGTACCGCGCGCGTCTCATTTATTCGCCGGGTTCCGTAGAGTAAACTTCGGTCTTTACTTTTCTAGCAATTTTCTAACTTATATTTCTTACTCTAAAATACACTCGCAAACACTAACCATTTATCAAATAGTTTTTACACAGTGCACATTTACTCACCACTATTACAATGGCTTCCCACACTTTGCAGCTAAAACTTTTACGCACCAAACATATTTTACAAAAAACAGTCTAACTACACAGTTTCAAGATCTCGTAATACATTTGCTAAACTAAAAAAAACAGTTCAGCTTTCACCCCTTGTATTTTACAAGATCCAACCTTCACAACAGTTATTCAACTGACACTATTTTACAAACAGTCTTAACTGATATGCTAAAGTATCAACATTACAATCTTGTCACACCTATTGATGATGTTATCCAGTTATTCTTATTCACTATATTACCGGGTTTATATAACCGCTCTTCATCACACACATCTCTCATTCTGCTCTATCAACTCGCAATATAAACATCTAACAGCTCTCATTTATTCTAAATATGGACACACAGCAGGGTTCACCCGTACAATCTCCTGTAGTAACATCCACTACTAACGATAACAACGGCAGTCTTCCCACACAAAATTTGGCTACAAATACTAACACCGCCAACTCCAACCCGTGCAAAGCAATGAAATCAACAGTACGGCTGCAAACGACTTGGAAGCAATCCTACGATCACTAGTGGGCTTTGATGAATAAATTTATTTCCCACAGCCCGACGCCCCCGTCCGCTCCCGCCACACTCCCGCCCGCCACTGATCCCCAGACTCCCCACCTTTTTTAAAACCCCCTCCAGATGACCTTGACACACTTACCAACCCCACCCCAACACCCCCAAATCAACAACACACACCTGCCAGTTACAACCGCTGACCTTGACCTGTGCCAGGACCGGCAAATCCCCTCTACTAAAAGGGAAAAATATAGATTTGTCGGTAACGTAGTTCAGCCGTATCAGCGTATATCACCGCGTGGTATTGTAGATCACTACGCAGGTTTAGTTCTCGCTCGTGTTTAAATGATTTCTTTCAACTACACCCGTGTTTGATACAAATATTGTATTCTATATAAACATGAACGTCTTGGGTAGACGACGGTGTTTCGATGCATTGAGAGCTGGTTATTTCACCAGGGTAATACTCGCTTTGATTTATACAGTATTAATGCCCAAAAACTACAAATTTTCAACTATTAAATTATAAAAAATTCTAAAAAGACGAGGTGTCGGTTAGGATGTACGTTGGTTCTTAAAGATGTCGCTTGGAGCGCTATTATGTTTCTTTATATGGTACATATATGATTCCTGCGTTTCTTGGCCACCCCGTGGCGGAACTGAAGCATCTTAGTCTATACCATTTTTTTTTTTTTAATTTTTCAAATATTTTGATTTTGTCCCTTTTTTCTTCTATTACATACAACGATCCTCTGTATAAACTTATAATTTTATTCCACTTTTATCTTTTCAGAATACAGCTATTACCTCAATTATGTGCAATCATAAACGTATCTCCAAATTTTTACACAACAACTTTTGAGCATGACTATTTACATATTCATTAATATTTTACAACTCCATTATATTTTTTAACTAAATAAGGGGAACTAGGGAGTGGGATTAAACCATGAGCCGTGGGCAAATTTCAAAGCTTATTATTATTTATTGTGAGTAGTGTGTATTGGCGGCTTCTGTTACTGTCGTTGGAGTTGAGCCCTCAACTAGCCTGTTCATTGTATGAGGTTTTGACAGTAATTTACGGAATTGGGGCAACCAATTATTGGGTTGGACCCTCCATCAAGCATAACACCTAGAATATTTACATAAATACTATTTAGTTCACAGCTCAATTTTTTAAAACTATTTACTAAGGAGGGGTATTAAAACCTACTAATAGGAGATTATTAAAGTAGTGGCAAAACACCGGTTCTGCCCCAGTTCAAGGTCACTCATTTTTTGGGTTGGAAGTGGCAGGTGTGGGGTTGGAAGGAGGGGTGACAGTGATGGATGGTGACAGTGGGGAAGTGGGTCAAGGTCATCCGGAGGGGGTTTTAAAAAAGTGGGAGCCGCAGGGGCTCGGTGGGGTTTTAGGATTGGTGGGGGTGGTGGCGCCGGGCCGCGGGAGGTTTTAGTTTATTTTTAAAATTAAATCAAAGTCGTGTTCTTGTGCAGAGAGGTGTTGGAGTGTCGTACACCGGTGAGGGAGTGGTAGACGCCGAAGGTGGTGGCGAAGAGAAGGTAGACGCACAACATGCAGAGTACGCATTTGAACAGTTGCAGCAGGCGAACCATCCCTTGTTGATTTTCCGTTTCCAATTGCAGTCTGTTGATCTCTAGTTTAAGTCTGTCCTATTCCAATTGTGTTTTAAGTGAAAAATCATCCATCATGTTTGTGTGCTTGTTTTAATTTCTGTTGGTGAAACGGGAGCGGTGTTGACGGTCGGAAAGTTGGCGATGAAATGAGAAACGAAGATGAGGACAGGGCATATTTACTGGAAAGTGGTGGGGGGTTAAGAAAAACAGTTGTGTGTCCGATCAAACGTCATCGTCAGCTGTTGGTGTAGGTTTGGATGATGCAGGAGTGAGTTCTAGCAAACCATCTTCATCTTCACTCTTAACTCTATCGCATGTTGGACAACCGTAAACAAGTTCCAAATTCATAGTGATGCAGTGGAATTTGTCTATAATATCTTCTAAAGTTTCCATTAAATCTTTTAAATCATGTCTTGTTCTAATTATAAAAGTAGATTTCATATGTGGTAGCGAATCGCTGTTCATCGTACGGGAGTCGGGAAACAAATGGCGAGCGTCAGTCAGCGGCTCGCTTATATGCGGGCAAGGGCGGTGGAGGGGGAAGTGAAGGGGTGGTGGCGTGGTGGGGGAAGTGGAGGGGTGGTGGCGTGGTGGGGGAAGTGGAGGGGTGGTGGCGTGGTGGGGGAAGGGTGATATACCCCCATGCGAACCGTTGGCCAGCGCATTTCGCAGCGAAACGCCGTTCGGGTAGGTAGTAGGAGGTGTACTAAGATAAGCATTAGTTGTATTTTTAAGTTAGGAATACTAATAATGTTTGTAAATTAAATATTAAATTTATATTTAACCAGAGCTTGCATTTCTTGTTCCTCGTTGTTTAATTCAATAATTTTAACACCATTAGTTGTCTGTTCCTCTTCCTCTGCACTTTGCGACGATGAAGACGTGGAGGTGCCTGAAGAAGATGATGACGATGAAAATATTTTGGTAGGATTGACATATTGCACTGTGATGTTGATCCATCTTAAAGGATAGTTATCCATAAGTGTGAGTAAGTTTTGGAATAGGGTTTCCATCTCTTCTTTGTCGGTAATTAAATGTTGAAAGGAAATGAATTTATCATCCATGTTGTTGTCAGTGCAAGTAATGAAATAAGAATGAGAAGCGTATCGAATGATCCGTACAATATATGTTGTAAAAAATAAGTGGTGGGGGTAACCTCAAGGTCAATCAAATGGAGTTTTAAAAAAGGGCTGCAGTCAGTGACTACAGCTATACATCTGAAGCTTCAACAGGATCAGTAGACCAATCTGATCTGTACTTGCACGCACTTATGATACATGTACAAAAGTCGTCTTTATAATATGCATTGCACTCTCGACAATTGACAAGTTTTTCCGGATGAAATTTGATACACCTCTGGGGACAGCAAGTGTGGAAGTATCGTGATTTATAAATCTTGAAAGTTCGCAATTCCGGTGGCGGTAGTTGCTTTGTCTTGCATTTGCAGTAACAGGATCCAAAGAAACCGCACTTTGTACAAGCTAATCCGTCTACCATCCATCTTCCTAAATCGGTGCATTTCTGTTCACAACAGTAGCGCGGTGCGTCCTCGTTTTTCTTCTCTTCCATGTTGGCGCTTCTAAGTGTTGGCAAGAAATGAAGTTGTATAGTGTAGGATAGCGTGTTTTATAGACTAGGAAAAGTGGTGGGGGTAATCTCAAGGTCATCCAAATGGAGTTTTAAAAAAGATCATCTTACAAGTGTAAGATGTATTTATTTAAGATAATGAGTTTTCATCTTCTTTTTCTTTCTTTACATCTTGTTTGTATTTTTCTTTTTCTTCTTTAGCCATAGCGATGAGATCTTCAGTGGATAGTGGATGTACTTCAGGAAATTTTAAAATTAATTTTGGTTGGAATCCCTCTTTAGTCAATATTTGAAGATCGGACGTCATTTGTTCTGCACTTTGATAGTCCTTTGCGTAGATTTTTCCATTGAATTCAATCATCATTCTGTACAACATGGTATTAGTAGTTGTTTTCACTGCGTCAGTTGGAGAGCAAATGATGATTCTGTTAGGTTACACGTTCCTTTTATAGATGCTACAGCGACCACTTGATATTATTTAACATTAGTAATATTTCTGGAACTTAACATTACTTTGAGTAGATGGTGTTGTAGTTGAAGGTTGTGTGGAAACGAATACTTCTTCGTTGCAGAACTTTTGTTTAGGAAACATCCTCATGTTGTTAGCGTAAACATCAATATTTAAACGATAACCACCGGCAAGTAACACGTTCATTAGTAAAATCGTCGAGTTCTTCAAAAGTTGTGATGGTGGTGGTATCATATGATGCACACTTAACCTTAAGAGACATGTTGTTATTCGTAATAACTGGAGAGCTAACAGAGATGCGTACACCACGAAAGGTAGTCGTAGACTGATGAGATCCTCAAGAAAATTACGGCCTTTATATACCCTCGAAACTAGGTCAAGGTCACCCAAACGTGTTTTTAAAAAAGCAACATATCGATAGTGCAGAAACACTATCGATATGTTGCCTTTTCTTATTTTTTTTCATTTTTATTTTTTATTTATTTAAAATCAGTTACACACATGTACAACAGTATATATAAACTACAGACTAGTTGCTAGTAGGCATAACATGAAGTGTAAGTTCAGTAGAGTTGGTTCCGCTAGGACCGTGAGATGCCAAATAGAGTGCGCCGGGGTGAATCAGTCGTAAATCTTCATTCTGCAGCAGTTGAACGAAGCGTTTGGGAAGAAATACTTGAAATTTCGGTTCATCACCAGGTGTGTAGGGTGCTTCACTCAATGTGCAATTGATGGCGTCTCCAATTGATGTTTCCATCTTCTTAATAGTGTGAATAATGTAATGTTTTTCTTCTTTCAATTCTGAACATTTCTTAGTCGGTAGTATTGTAGATTTAGAATGTTTGTTGAATTGATCAACAAGCGACTGTAGAAAAGTTTGCGTTGCCATTATTGTCTTCTTACTATTGTTTGTTTTCTTCTTCTTGTGTTTGCGCGTCAGAGGTGTTGACTCCTCGGAGGTTAGAGTAATACTCATGCATTGTCATAGTCCCGCTCTCGCTTTTATACCCATCGCTTCCCCCACCACTTTGCTGGAGATAGACATTCAAACGATATGCGTTCTTTAAAGCACATTGAGACTGCCGATGTTTAAAGTTCTTAGATGCAATACAGATGTTAGCAAAGTAGCAATAAAAATCTTTCTCCATTTGCACATTTATCACTTCATGATTTGTATATGCTTGTATCCAATTTGCTTTTTTCCAATCCTCTTGTAAAAATAGTTTTGAACTCTTTGCAGAAATGATTCATAATGTGTGGCATCATATTGTAGGTTATAAAACCTTCATCCCATGTTAGATTATGAAAATGTTTCATCAACCATTTGTTTGTTACTTTAGCTTTGGTTGTTAATCTGTTGAACGGCAAAGGAGGCATGAATAAAAAATGATAAACAACAGATGTTATCATATCTAGTACCACTAACTCTTTGATTATAAAATTTCCATCATTACCACGGAATGCCTGAAACTCTATGATACCTCGCTTTACTTCCATTATTTCCGTCTTATTAGAGAATGAAACTCGTTTATCCATGATGACGTTCAGTAGACAACTGGTATGTCAATGCGGATTGACAGCCTTTTATACTCCAACATTCTTCTTCTTACTTACAATATTCTTTGTCTGTTTAATTTGTTGTTGATTGTTGATTGTTGAAACGTGATTCGTTTTCCTTGTTTTCTTGATTTTCTTCTTCATTTAAATTAAAGTTGGTTTGATTGCGGTGTAACTGTCTCCACATCTCTACTTCATGCGGTATCCTATTGAAGATTGAAGTATCTACTGGACCGTATAGGATTGGAACATATGGTTGTCTATCCAATGCATCAATTAAATAATCTTTAATAATTGTACTTGAGAATATTAGCTGTTTTAAATATCTTGTTATAGGACCAGTAGCACAAGTTAAAGCGTAAAACTCTTCTTTTGTCAAATGTATTTTTATATTATATTTAGTTAAATCTCTAAATCGAACTAGTTGTTGACCACGTTGTTTAACAATATCGATTTCAATATTTGATTCGAACAAACCTAGTTTTGTTTTTCTTCCAAACGTATTGTTACTCAAATAGCATTCCAAAAGATGTATATGTTTCATAAAAGATTCCCAAGAAGATTCAGTGAAGGTTACCATTTTAGATCCGTGATTCAAAATAACAGTTGGAGAGTAATCCAATGATTTCATTACTCCAGCAGACACAGTCTTTGTCATACAAGAATAAATAGGATAAAATATTCTAAGAAATACCTCCATTAAGATGTTGGTAGAAACGTTATCTTCAATTTTCCTTTTCTTTGTTTCTTTTTCAACTTCCTCTTCGTCTGTCTTCTTATGTTTAAACTTGAGGAACTCTTCCATTTCCTGTTCAACTTGTCTTTCTATATCCAAACTATTGTCAGCCATAAGCGGTGTAGTTTCTTCATTAGCACTTGATGTAGTAGAACTCATCTTGCGGACGATGTTACCCATACGACAATCAAAGATGAAATGAATTTCCAGCTCTTCTTTCTCGCTTTTATACTCGCAGATGACCTAGATATTGTTGATCTTTTGTAAAAAACCTTACAAATCGTGCAGATGTTGTATTAATCCTTTTTAAAGTACATTCTTCACAATTCCTGTCAGCGGTGTGTAAGTAACTATTTTGTCATGTAGAATTAAACAGTATGCTGAAGTTCCATCTGGTATTTTATCTTCAAATTCCATTTCAATTTTTATATCTACACTTGAAGATTTCACAGATTCATTTTGTTTTGAACAATCGATTACAACAATTGGAGCTTTTGAATAAAATTGTTCTGGTGATAGTAGTGGTGTATTTGTCTTACCATAATATGACGATTGAAATCTTGCATACATGTCATATAGAATGGAATAACGTTTCTTGTCAAATGAAACATTTAAACTGTCATATGGAAAGAACTGAGAGTTTAGAAAAACTTTGCAATTCTTTATCTTGCAATGGTCAAATTGACCAGCGTGCGCAGTTATAACATCTTTTCGTTTAGTCTGAAAACCGACTATTATGTACCTTGCTCGTTCTAAATAAGTAGAGGTTTTAACAGTCCATGTTTGTCTTTCTGTTTGAGGCAATATGGGGTATTCATGAAATTCCCAACTTCTAAATGGTATTACAATATCACGGTCAGATTTTAATTTTTTCAATAATAATACTCGATGTTCATCCGCCAATCTGACATGTGGTACTCTCCATACAACTTTATCCAATTGAAGTTGCCATTCCAAATCGGCATCTTTTGTTCCACTTGGCGCTTGTATTACATCCTTATTCGTTGAAGATCTGAGCAGTACCAGTTCTTGCTTTACATTTATTATCATTCTCTTGTAATCTTCTGCGAATCCCAAAAGCAATCGTAAAGGCACATTAAAATCAAAGTAACCTTTTGAATTAGGAGTAATAGTGTCTTTGTCAGGACTCACCCATCCAGCCGAGATTAAAGAATTCTTTTCATGAGGTGTTATTGAAGTCAATCCTTTTAAAGTTGTTGATATACCAACTTTTTTTGTTGAATCAACTGTTACTCCAGATATTTCATATCTAATTTCATCAAACAGATATGCCATAGGGTTATTTATAAAAGGAACAGTTGAACCAGATTTTCCATCCAATGTTGTTACTCTTCCTTCGATATATAAATAACTTTCACATGGTAATGTGTAAATATCTTGTTGTTGAATGGGAATTCTTATTTCATCATTATTATTTAATTTTGATGAAGTGTAAGGGTTGTGAGTGTGATATTCCTTCTCCCATAGGGTTTCGTCGAATGTCGGTCCTTGCGCTATATCCAGTATATCCATGGTTGGCAAGTTTTAGTCCGATCTTCTGTTGTCCGGTGTTAACTCGTCGAATGTTGAGGAGCTACTGAGCTCCCGACTCTTCCGTTGTGGTTTAAATGATAATCCCATGTTGACTTTATGTTGCCGCTCTGATATGTAACCGTATAGTTATTGTTTCTCCTCTAAAGTCAACACTAATGCCGTCTTGATCCAATATGTTCAGTACGATGTCTGAAATGAAACGTGTGTTTAACGGTAGGTATATCAGGTTTTGTGGCTTCTCAACCATTTTAAAACCAGGAGCTACTGTTGGGTAAAATGTGTGTAATATATGTTGATTTACTCCATCTCTATATGATCCGTGTATAATATTACACGTTACATCAATACTGTTCACCTTTAATATTGTTACTGTTGTATCGCAAGTATAATCATTTCCAGGAGCTAAAATTCCTTTCTTCTTTGAAAATCCGAGCAAATTGCCGATTGAGTGGTCTGAGCTAAAATCTATATAATACTTTGAAGTTATTTCTGCTTTCAATGTATTATTATTACCTTTTATAGAAATATTTTCTTCTCCAAGTTTCTTTTGTAATACTTGGTTTATATCGTCTATTTCATATGCTCCTGTAGATAATGGAATTATTTTTGATTGTGAATAATTTCCTTTTTCATCTTTACTCTCATAATAATGTGGTAAATTATTTTTTCCTTCTGTAACTTTGGGAATTGAATTGTATGTAGTCAAATCCAATAATGCTGCTTCCCATAGTTTGTCCGTAGATAAACGTAACGCTGGGAAAAGTGTACTTTTCAATGTTGACGAATTTCCGCTCAGCGACACTGTATACGATGACATCTTAAAGCTGACTGACGCTCTTCGCTAGGAACTCTAAACATAAATGTCCGCATATTTCTGTATTGCTAGGTTGCTCTCTTTTGTAGTTGTAGAATATATTCTTGGAGTCCCGAAAATAATGTTGAAGTTCTTTTGGTGGCGGTAAATTTCCAAAACTATCAAAGTAGTAAACATTTTCTCCAAGTTTTTTATAACATACCCAATGAGTCCCTGGTCCATAATTAGAGTCTAAGTTTACTATTCCAGTTTCATTTTTTCACACTCTATTTGGTAATGTATCTTTCATAAAAACTCCTCTGAAGAATGGTATTCTTAAACATTTCACATATTTTGACAATTGATAGTTTGTTAATGCTTCATTTGGAATTATCAATTTATTCTTCTCATTTAATACACACGGTACGGTCTTAAGTAAAGACCCGATCCGTTTTTTACCATTGACCATATGGATGTTTTCTTGACTTTCCTTTTAGGGTTAGTGCGACGTCTTCTTTTGATGTTCCCACCTCTTTTTGCAGCTTCTTTTTTACTAGGTTTTCTCCCGCGTCGTCTTCCACCACCAAACTTAGCTTTCGTCTTCATGGCTGTTGTCACTGCCCAAGCTGCTGCTTTTTCCGCAATACTGGCGTCACTTGATTTAACCCTTTGCCAAGCTTTTTCCGCTAGCGCTCTATCCGCTATTGATCTATTTGTTGAATCTGCAAACTTGGAATACGCTATATCGTGTTCTTTGCAAGCTTGATCTAATTTATTAATTCCAGGATCTCCTCTTGCTAAACGTTTTGCCAACTTAGTTCCGGGTCCACAATATTGATAGCCTCCGGGCAGATGAAATTCGTATGGTAAAGCGTCTATTGCTCGATTTAGAACAGCACAAACAGAAATCCGTATTAGCAGGGATAACGCAGCTGATGTTATACCACGTCCTTTCTTGCCGCTGTCTTGACGATGACTGAGCGGTGCGGTCTTCATTATGTTGTCTTATATAACCAGCGTGTTTACTCCACGAGCTGCTTTACATAAATGAATAACTCGTGCACAATGTTTTATATTTAAATATTTAATTATTCAAATTAATTATATACTGATTTATGATTCTATTTTTAATCTAAGCTTCTCGTTCATCGGGTTGAATCATCACATGACTCGTTGTACTAGCTATATGATTGTGGGTATCGATAAGTAAGTTTCCCACTATTCTTATTAAACAATCTAAAGTTACAGCATCTTTCGGATGTTGAGGATCATGTAACTGCATAATACGTAAACACGTATAAGCGGTCGAATAACTTTTTGACGTTGTTATGACTTGTCCAATAGTAGCAGCATCATTTAAATCTTCTCCTGGTAAAATATTAATTATTTTCTTCATCTTTGCATCATATTTGGTCCCAAAGTGTTTATCCCAAGTTATTGTTTGTCTCAATGTAACACAATCATCATCTTCATAACCAGGATAAATATTTTTTATTCTTCTATTACGACCATCGTATGTACCTAATCTACCACCACTCGCAATTAATGTTTGTATCATCAAAGGTACATCCGAATCTTTTATACCAAATCTTCCATTTGTTATTGTTTTACCTCCTGCATCCCATTCATCATTTTTTCCTTGCATTAAATCAAACTTTTCATTTCCATGTATAAATGTATCTCCTCGCTTTAGCACGGCATCTTCATGTTTTACAAAATTCGATGTTCCCCTTTTTAATTCTTTAGATAGTTGTTCCATAGTAACAGCGTCTTTTGGTTGAGAACCGAACTTTACATTTGACAACACTTTCCCATGACAATCGATTTCATCACCATCTTGTAAAATACAGTTGTCCTTGATGTATTTTAGGTTTACAGCATCGCCGTCTTCCTTTGGGTATCCAATGTCATTTATAATAAATTTATAAAAAGAAAATCCGCGTTGAGTCTTTTCCGGTATTATAGAATTTAAATATTCTTTATTAACTGAATCTTTATCATTTTTTGGATTTGCCACGTTGGTTATTCTATGATTCCCAGCATCATATTTCTGTCCATCTTTTAAATTATTACCCCATTGCAATTTTAAAGTATTTGAAAGTTCAGATGATAAATACTCTTTAGTAATTGCATCAGAACTGTCAGTTGGTTTACCAACATTAATTATTCTATGTGATTTAACATCGTAAGTATTCTTGTCTAATTTCAATGATGTTGAAGTAGCCTCTTTTACTGTCTTTAAATGCGCTCCATCAGTATCTTCTTCTGGGTCTTTAACAAATTTTAAACGTTTGTTACTCATATCATAGTCACCTTCAGGTGTTTGCGGCAATCCACTTTTTTTTCTGTTTTCTCCTCCTTGTACTCCTAGCCCGGAGTACCGTCCGAACTTGTCGACGCTCATGATTGAACTGATCCACTGTATGCTCGATGCTCTCTTATATATCCGTGATGATTTATACAACTATTCCACGATTTCGAAGTTCGTCAACTAAAGCCACCCATTCATTATTTAAACCTGTATGACCAGCTTCCATGGCTTCATGTAATAGTCTCATTCTATCAACCAATTTGTTTATATCATTATAGTAAATCACATTTGTATTATATAGGTTTTTCATTAAACCTTTACCAGATGTCAAAGTTTCCCCTTTTTTCTTTTTACCATATTCATCAATAAGTGATAAGTCCATAAGTGATAATGACTTCCTCTTAAGCGGTTTCTTTATAGCAGGTGCAGTTCGTAATGTTGGTAGTTTTTTCAGGGGAAATAATCTTTTTATTACAACCGAATATTTAGTTGCACGTGTTCTATTTATCATTGAATCTTTGGAGTAATTCTTCTTATGAGCATTAGTATTTTGCAAAATTTCTTTAAAAGTATTTAAATCTTGAAGCGTATATCTTATAGGTATATTTTTAAAATCAGTTCAAATAATCCTTTTGTTCTTTTATATTTATGCTCACCAATAACAATATCATCATCTTCAGTCAAATGTACTTTTGAATCTCCTATTTTGAATTCATTTCCATCAATTCTCGCACCATATACATGCGACTTGTGTAATTTTGGGTTATCTTTTATTTCATGTAACATCTTCATAATATACTTTCTTCCAAGAGGTCCTTGTTGCAATATATCACTACTTAATTTTGTTAGATTTGGAATTGATTGTTCTGCTTCAGGTATATGTTGTTCTTGTTCTTCTTCTTTTTGAACATTTATTTCTGGTTCTTCTTGTCTTGTTTCTTCTTCTTCTTTTTGAGAAACTTCACTATCACTTGTGTAAGAATCATCATCTTCTTCCTTTTTCAAACTCTTTACTTCAAATTTAGAAACAGGTAGCAAAACATCTCCTTCATAATGAGGTTTACCAATAGTTTCTGTTATCTGTTTTAAAGGTTCTGTAATAGGCTTAAATGTAGTCTCCAGGAATTCTTCTCTTTCATTCAAACCCATTCTTAATGCTCGATTTTTAAGTCTAATCGAGTCACTCAGTGATTTTATTTCTTTTAATAGTTTTTCTTGGTTCACCATGTTTACGCTGCGAAGACCAATCTATTACTAAACGTATCATCAATCGTTTAATGGATTAATACAAATTTATCCAACCCTATACGATATCTTCCATTTTTTATAGCTTCTTCTTTCATAATAACAAGAAATCCATATTTTTCAACCCATGCTTTGCCACACATTTCTTTAAATTTATCAAATGACATGTCTGCATTTACATGATCATTATATATGTGCTTTAAATTTGTTTCATCTTGCTTGAAGATAATAAGTAGATTTGCATTATCTCTTATTAGTTGTTTTGGAATTTTACTGTAAGTTTGACCAATATAAATGCTATCAATATTGTAATGTCTCCCCATGGCAAAATAACTTCTAATAGTGTCATGATTTTCACAAGATACATCATCGAATATAAATATAGAAAATGGTTTAGCCTCGTTTGGCTCCATTATAGTTTCACTAGCATTAAACTTGTAGAAATTAACTTCAGGCACACTTGCGAGTACCTTATCCAATAATTGGTATTTGGGTTGTTGCAAAGATTTGGAAAAGATGTAAATGTTGTTGAAACGTAATCCTTTAGGATTTGTTATTAAGTTAAAAACCACATTCGTCTTTCCACAATTTGACGGTCCAGTTATTAAACATCTTATTGTGTTTGGCAGTAGTTCACCATGTTTTCCATGATTTAACTTGTCGTTGTCAACTGTTAATTCATCAATATTATTAATAAAAAATCGATCCTTTTGTTGCACAATCTCCATCTTGTGTAAAGGTTAAACACGTAATGAGTTCATAAATTGCTACACCAAGTCTTTTGTAGGGATCCAAGAGTCTTCACTTTTATCAAATCCCAACCAACGTACTTTAACCTTATCCTTTTTTCTTTGTAAAATTTTTTCAACAAGATATACATCGCCGACTGATGATTTTAAAAACTCGTGTCCGTAGAATCCACCTTCAAGTAATTCACCCTTGTTGTTCTTTAAGATGTAAGTTTCAGGTAGTGTTGGTTGCACTTTATAGATTGTAAATACTTCATTAGTCCAGTTTGGCAGATACCTTTTACTAAATACTCCTTTGTACTTACTTATACGAACTTTATCATCAACTTTAAATGTTTTAGGCTGCATTTTTTCACGTTTAGGAGTTGTATTATTCCTAATACGTTTTAATACCATCTTAGCATTACCGCTATTTACTTGGTTAGGCTTCATACCAATGGTTCGATGATACTTGTTGTTATATTCTTTTATAAGTTGCGGTAAGATATCATACCAAACATATGATCCTCGTTTGGAAAATGTTTTATACATTGCTCCTTTTAATGTTCTATTGAATCTTTCTATTATTGAAGCTTTAACTTCAGAATTTGTTGAATAATGATTTATTTTATACTTCTTCATTAAAGCTGCAAATTCTTTGTTAAAATACTCTTTCCCATCATCAGTTTGTAGATGTTTGATGTTGAATTTATTTCTTTGTATAGCCGTTTCCATAGCTTTTGTAACACTTTTACCAGTCTTGTCCTTTAGCGGTAAGGCATCAGCCACTTTAGTAAAACAGTCTATAATCGCTAAAATGTATTTGAATCCTTTATTCAACTTACCATGTGGTATCATTTCAATGAGATCAGCTTGGAAAAGATCATTCATTCCTTTATAACTGTACTTCTTCTAGGAAATTTTCTTCTTGCTGGCTTATGAAGTTCATTTACAATTTTATTTTTTAAGTCTTCCATCTTCAGTTGTGTCTTCCACATCGCTTGTAAAAGTACTGATCTCTAGAATGGTTTATCCTCTTTTATATACGGTTAGGATATAGGTCAAGGCCATATAACGTTGGTGTAAAAAAGAGGGAACATGACATTGGGCTTGTCATGTCCCCTCTTCTTTACGGAAGGAAAAAGGAAGAAGGTAAAGGACGAAGAAAAGGTTTACTGGTCAATGGGGATTAGGGAATAGTGGCCGAATGGTAATGTGTTGATGTTGTTTTCAAGAATGTGGCGTTTATCATCCTTATAACTTAATGCCCACTTTGTTTGCTTTACACTATACAATATATGGTTGTAGCTTCTGATGGTGTTGAATGTTGCGGTTGTTTCCACATTTTCAAATAAACATCTTTTATAATGTTCAAACTGTACTTTCTTCTTTAGATACGAAGTCTTGATGCCTTTGGCTTTCTTCACCACTTGATGTTCATCCTTTTCACTGATGTACAGTTGGAATGAGTACAGTTTGGACATTAAAGCGACGATTTCTTCCATTGGTATACCATTTGTTTCGTCTTTAAACTTGCCCAACACCTTTTTATTTCTATCGTAGTCATAGTTGGGATGATCTTTAGGATAATCTGAAAAGTCAAAGTCAGTAGTATATACAAAAGTGCGTAGATCTTCATACATGTCTTCTGTTCTTATCCAATAAATGAAAGCATCTGTATCCATATATGCTATCCCGATGTTTTCTCTTCCATAAAACTTCACCATCTTGTTGTAGTGAAAGTCATACATGTGGGTTTTAGAAATATCCAAAATAGACATTCCCACATATAGAGGACGATCCATCGTTATTGAGATTTTGTTCATGATAACAGCTACAAGATTCTCGTTAATAATTATACTCGTTCCAAAGTTTGGTTTTTGTACTAATTTTTGCAATTTCGCCGGATCGCTAACTAATTTTACATCTTTATGTTTTCTTTTGTTTTCCAACGTTTTGCCAAATATTGAATTATTCATTAATTTGAAAAAGTCCTTTTGAAAAGCGGATGTTGCTGCAGTCCTTCTTCTTGTGTTGTTGTCTATGTATGGTTTTAACCAACAAGATTGATTAAATTGTATTGCTCTATTGATTCTTGTTATTTTCAATCCCAATTCTATTGCTTGCTATATTGTCCAATAGTGAGCTACATATCTTGACTTGTTGGTTAACGTCATCATTAACTTGGGCCATCTACCAGTTGGAGATATTTCCGTCTTGGCCAATAGTGGTAAATCGTAGTGGTGGTCATGCAGTTGTTCAGGATACTCAAAGTCTACATCCAAAATGTAACCAATATCTCCGTGTTTGGGTATGTCCATTATATTGCCTATCAAATCTGGGTTTGCCCACTTAAAATTACCATATGGAAGAGGATTTGACATAGCCCATCCATATAGGTTATTTGCGTCAAAATAACCTAAGAATGTTGTTGGTTGTGACGCATCAAAGTTTGGGAGATATTTGTTGTTAGCTTTTACATATCTAGTTACACTTTGCGTCAATCCTCCACGAACACCTGACTCTATCATCAAAACCATATCGATATCTGTAATAAGTTCAAGTCTACACTTTGTTTCTTTCAGCATAGCTTGCCATGCTAGTCCAGGCGATGTATAAGAATGAAGTGGGTCCAATCCATATGCTTCAAAACAGGTATCTCTAAATTCTTCCATTATATCACAAAGTAAAGTCACATCTAATTTAACATAAAAGTCGGAATATTCTCCCAATGTTGTCATTCCTAGTTCATTCCATACTTTACAAGCGTGTTCATAGTCCTCTTCACTGATGTCTTCTTCATACAACTTACTCTTGAAGGCTTCTTTTTGCGGAAGTGATGTTTCTTCAAATTTTTCCAAACAATCGATGTAATCATAGGGAAAAACACCTTTGCGGAGAACCAAATCCAATTTATCTTTACTTACAATCTTCATTGTTTCTATTAAATTTTCTTTCTTTAAGTTTTCAGTAAGTTTACTTAAGCTAGATGGCATAAAACGGTAAGAGTCTAGAAAACGTAACTTCATATTTCCAACCGTTTTACTAAAACTAATAAACTTTTCAGTGGTTTCTGCTATCACATCGATTCTTCCATCATCTCGTCCCAATTCCGGTATAATAAAATGTGAATCATAACCAATAAGGTTATGCAAAATTACAGGTATGAAGTTGCGAATTTGATAGTTAATATTACATCTGTTACATGCAGCACCTCTATAATATCCTGTTAAATGGTCATGATCACGTACTTTGTGATTTTCCATAGTATATTCATTTTTACATAAATAACACTGGGTTGAATTTTCATATTGAATCTCTTCTTCTTCATCCATCGGTATCATTGGTACAATATCACTGTACAATCTTTGTACCTTTTCTGCTATTGCATATAAGTGGTCAAGGAAAATTTTAGAAGCACTTTCACCACGATATATGACAGGTTTTGATGTTAGATCATATTTATTTAAATGCTCTTCTGACAGTGTAGATTTAATTAGTAAACAAAAACTGTTTGGATCATGTATCTGATACTTAACACTTTTCTTGGCTCCATCATCATCATTTTCAATAGGAACAAGTGTAGATTCAAAGTCTGCATATACAACAATAGGGATACGATACTGATGAGATATCTTTTCAAATTTTAGCTCGGCTCTATCTGGTGTTGGTAATATTATTTTGGCTTCATAGTTGTTGTTACATAGCTCCTGATGTTCTCGTATCCATCCTCTGTTTGATATTCTTTCTTCCTTAAAACTAAAACATCTTTTGCATATTATTTTCTTGTGTTCAAGTTTCGATAATTGTTTACTAACAAGCCTTTCAAAACTTCTTATATATACATAGTGAGAAACATCTCCTTGCGTTATTAGCAATAAATCCGTGTGGTCTGCAAGCTCATTCTTTACAACCTTTAAAGGATATACTTTATTTGAACTGTCCAAACCAAACACATTAACAGATGTTCCACAGTTTTGTTTTTCAAATTTTGTAATATCCTTCAATGCTACCGGGTACGACAACCCTTGGAAATTGTACCTATATCTTTGGTTTTCATATTCTTGGCTAGGTCTATCCGTATGTTTAGGTGTTACAAATTTCGATGTCATTGCATAACGAAAACATTCTGTATCTTCATTTTTTACATTTATACACGACTTTGTATCCTGTATTTTCTTTGGCAGTGGAATGTAACTGCTTCCCATAAGCCCGTATCCATGTTTGTGAATTCTTAAATCCATCCCTCAATACTAAGCAAACTCCAACCTGATCCTCTTCCTTCATGTTCTTGAATTTTAGTTAAAATTTCATCAAAACACTCTTCAACTATTGAATCAATATTTGAAGTAGCCATAATTGTTTGGTTTCTTGTTATAAATCCTCTAGGAGACATTTCTTCATCTGCATTAATAAACATAGCATTTAATAATATGCCAAATTTAATAAAGTTTAATCTTTGTAGTTCTTCTTTTATAGTTTTACTGACAATTATTCTTGCTTCTTTAAGAAACTGTTCTAATTCCAATTTTTCATTTTGAATCTTGTGATGCATTACTACTCTACCTGCTAAAGCAAATACTTTTACACTCGGTATAGCATTAGATGGTCCTGCTAATGGTTCTTCTTCTTGTTCTTCTTCTTTTTCTTGTTCTTGTTCTTCTTCTTGTTGATCTTCTTGTTGTTCTTCTCCATATAGTTTTAAATCTTCATATTCGGTTTCTGTTACATCTTCATTATTATTATGGAATAACTCTTTGTGTATTTCTAGTAGAATATTATCATGAAAAGTTTCTAAGCAAATTTCACATTGATGCATCTTGTTGATGTTTACTCTTTGAAATTTAGCAGCGAAATGAAATGCTTCTCTACTGCTCCCTTTTTATAGCCTCCCAGTTGTAGTGGGGGGGGGACGGTAAGATTTTTAGTGAGATGTTAAAAATAGTAGGTTAAGACTAAAGCTGAAAAGTAATGATTAAAGCCTATATTTTCTTCCAATTGCAAATACTCCACATATGCCTCCGCCCATAGCCATAACAGATCACTGTTACGCCAATATACACCAAAGGTGGGTCTATCATCAACTAAAATTGGAGATGCTATGTTTACTAATCTTTCATTTTCTATCCATGTCATAACTTCAATTACAAACCTTCCTATAATATCCATTGGAGAATTCGGATCCACAAATATTCTTGTTACAACATTTTCACTTAACAAAGGCACTTCAATTTGTTCATTGTTTTCTTCATTGTTTTCTACATTGTTTTCTACGTTGTTTTCTTCATAGTTTTCTTCATCCAACTCCAATACTTCTTCAACTTTTGTACATTTGTTATAAAATATTGGAGCATCTCGGGGAGACATGTTCACTCTAGCTATTATTGGCAATGAATGTCCCAACGCAAACCACGACACTCTTATATAGGCAGGTCAATGAGTGGGGGTTTCTTTTAATAATAAATTTTTATTAAAAGAACATAATTTAATTCTGTCTTTACCAAAATATTACTCTTAATTAGAGCTTTCCAATGATGTATCGCTTGCCCTATTCCGGCAAACCGTTCTCAAGTTATAAGTAAATTTGTTAGCACTTGGCTGGCAGAAGGGGGGGGCGGGGAGGGGGCGGGGGCGGGGGCGAGGGAGGGGGCGGGGGCGTGGGCGGGGGGGCGTGGGAGGGGGCGGGGGCGGGGGAGGGGGCGGGGGCGGGGGGAAGGGGCAGGGGCGGGGGAGAGGGCGGGGGCGGGGGTGGGGGAGAGGGCGGGGCGGGGGCTTCCGGCTTCCGGTCGGCGAGGGGGGGGTTATGCATGAATGGATTGAGGTCAAGGTCACCAAAAAATAATAATGATCCAAGGTGATGGAGGCGGCCGTAACCGTCTCCACCACCCTGTGTTCCTCAAACACTCCCAATCCCAACCCAAAAAGTTACGTCTTGCAAGGGATCCCAATTTTTTTTGCCCGCACGCACTTTGGCGATCCAGTTTGGTGAGCTGTGATACGGGCGGTTCAGTCTCGGGCCATTTGGCACTGGGCTTGACCATGTGGTAGTTAGGGACACTGGAACAGCTAGTGCAAGACGCAACTCTAACCTCCCACCCTTAATCTAAACCCACCCAATCATATTTTTGCCTGACCAAAATAAAAAAAAAAAACAAAAATCAAAAACAATAAAAATATGTGCTACCTACGGCACAACGCGCATGTCCCACCAATATTTAATGAAGTTCAATCGAACTTCTTAAATTTACATTTACATTTTAATTTAATCTACCCAACCTAACAGCTAGCTGTGGAATGTAAAAAATTATTAGTACACAGATAAACAAACACAGACATAGATACACACACACACACACACATACACACACACACACACACACACACACACACACACACACACACACACACACACACACACACACACACACACACAGATACCATAAACCAATACTTAAGATTAAAAACACATTTCTTAAACATAAATAATACCATAACACACCTTAATGCTAACATCGCAATGCGCAAGTTAAACCTTAAAAAACTAACACATCTTAAGACTGAAACCAAATAACACTTTGCATAAAACCATAGACACACACACACACACACACAAACACACAACAAATATTAAATAGTAATAGCCTAACAACAAGAGTAACTCAAATATATATCGGCCGCTTATACATTTGAGATGCCCTCTGAGTCGGGTCGGAGCGCCGCGTCCGGAGTTCCGAGCCCGACTGCGGTGGCAATAGTCGTCAGGGTAGTTCTCGGCTCCCAGAGTGGTGGGGGGCTCGGTAGGGGTTTAAGGGGTATGGAAATTTTCAAACGGATGTGCTTTGTTACATGTGGGTCGGCTAAAACGCAGGTGGAGCCTTGTACCTCTCAATTTGCATTAGATAGCATCAAATTACATCCGCTGACAAGTAGGAGCCTTGTACCTCTCAATTTGCATTAGATACCATCAAATTACATCCGCTGACAAGTACATCCGCAGCTTTCCCCATTGCGTGACAGCATAATTATCGTCGATTGTTATCCAGCCTCTTCCGACGCTTAATTATAGTTCCAACGGAAATAGGCCGCCGGTACACGCAACTTGTTTTTAACATACAATAGACTATTGTTTGGAAATGCATTACTTATGCGCATAATCCTTGGCCTGGTCGGTACTTCTTACACGCTACACCCAAGACGTTGTGACGTCGGGGTTGGGAGGGGTCACACAACCCCCATAAAACGGGCATCGGTACCGCGCGCGCGTCATTATAGTGGCGATAGGGCAACAGTGAACAACTATCCGCAAGTCTCTAACACCTAGTCTAACACTTTTTTTACTTACGCTTTTTTACTCTAACATATGCTTGCACTTATTATGCTAATTAGTCTATATATATTCAGACACACTCGCGGGCGCCGGTTATATACTCGCCGATTGTCGGAGAGTACACATCTCCCATTCGTGTATTATCATGGCTTTGCACTCTTTACAACTAAAACTTTTACGCACAAAACATATTTTACAGAAACAATCTAACTCCACAGTTTCTAAACCGCGTACTACACTGGCTAAGCTTAAGAAATACTACAGTTTTCACCCCTTGTACTTTGCAAAACCTAGCCTGTGCAACACTGCATACTGTACTGATACTGTTTTGCACGCTGTCTTAACTGACATGCTGCAGTATCAACATTTCAATCTTGTTACACCTATTGACGACGCTGTCCAATTATTCTTATTCACTATATTACCGGGTTTATATAATCGTTCTTCCATGGACACATGTCTCATTCTACTCTATCGACTCGCACTGTAAACACCTATGGAGCTCTCCTTTCATGCAACTATCACAAGAAGGCTGTGATTGAATAAATTTTTAAAAACCCCCTCCGGATGACCTTGACTTACTTCCCAAACCCATCCATCACTGTCACCCCTCCTTCCAACCCCACACCTGCCACTTCCAACCCAAAAAAATGAGTGACCTTGAACTGGGGCAGAACCCTTGTTTTGCCACTACTTATTAAAGCTTTTTTTACTATTGATTGTGAATTTAGAGTATTAGATGGTTTTGTTACTGTCTTGGCTGTTCAGATCTTGTGTGGAACTAAACTATTTCAAACTTGACTTTTTATTAGTTCAAACTAGGGGGCAACTCCGAAGGGGGCATGGGGGCGAAGCCCCATCGAGCCGTAGGCGAGTCTAACATATATACTCCCGAATGTGTAACTCACTCATTGGGGTACCAGAAATTCGTCCAGTGTCGGTAGGGCAGATTAAGGGGTAATGTAGTACAGCCGTGGTAACATAGATCACTCAACAGGTTTAACAGGTTTAGCTCTCGTACTTATATTATTGAGCAAATTTAACTACACTCCAGTTCCTAATGTAACTATCTTTTTATTAATGTTTCATACGAGCGCATATTAATTTCGTGTTCCTTCTGTGTGCTGTATTATAATTTAATATAAATTTTACTGTATCGAAAGCTGATCTTTCCATCAAGGTGATGTCCGCTTTGACTTACTACTGTAAGTTTGTGTTCCTACTGTATCTTATAGTTATTGTCGCTTAGTTCTCGCTTGTTTTTAAATTATGTCTTTTATCTACACCTGATCCTGATGAAGTCATCGAAAGTGTGTAGAGCATTGATCAAAAATATTGTATAGGATATACCAAGTTGGTTCAAATTATAATAGACAGTTTATTGCAATATTAGAGAGTTTTTATAACTTACTGTAAATTTTACGGTAAACGCTAAAAGCTATTTTTAATTCAGCAAATTTACCCATATTACGTTTCACAGGATAGTTAAACTGTATGAATGGAATCCAATGATTACTATTCATCACTTTTCAACGAGCTTTTGTACCTTCAAGCAGCAAAATTACCTAAATCTGCCATTATTTAAATAGCGTTTAGTGTTTGAAAGTATGTGCAAACACTCTCTAATGATGTAACTGTATTACTTCCTTTTGTTTTTTAAGGATGGTTAAATAATTATATTGCACGTACAAATAAAGTAGTACAAAAATTGGTGAATGGAATAAGAGGTTCTCGTTTTGTTTTAAAATTATTTTAGTTCTTTTGTTCAAACTGGCTATTAATCGTGCCTTTTGTGACGATTGAGCGTAGTGCTGGAATACTTTGTTATAATTTTATATTATTAGTTTTATCATTACTATGGTGAGCTATACGAAGCTTGTCCAAATACTTTCAACATATTAATTTAGTACTGCATATTTTTATGCTTCAGAAACGCCCGTAAAGTAAATGATTAATTGCTAAAAAAAAAATTTATTATTACATTTTCTATACTTTAGTTTACTCATCCTGGAAAATTTCTTGTAGGTTTTCGCAAAAAAACATTACCTAATACAGTAGTTATAACTTAATTTTCTACTATTTGTATGCTGTCTCTCTATATGAATTCCCATATTGAATATAGCACTTCAGTTGATAGTTCTGGTGCAGTTTAATTTGAAGAGTTGAATGTGTCCCACACGTTTGACATCCCGTCTTTGACCTATTTGCTGATGTCAAATCAGGCTTAGATTTTAGTTTGAAAAACGATTAAATTGAACATATGAAGTTATTGAATGATTGAACTTTTCATTCTTACCTTCGCTAACGTTTACCTAATTCTGAGGTTTTTTTTAAACCATCTACATATCTGATTACCCATCAGGCTGAGAAATATTATAATAACCAATTGAATTAAACTCAATAGTACTTTTTTCGCTGTCACTTTGTCCGTCAAACTTCCTCAATGCAGTGCTTTCACCTAAAGCCTCGATTACGACTATTATTGTTGTAATTTAAAACTATTCGATGCTTTTCAATTATTATAACTCTTTCAGTATATTTTAATTTAACTAATAATCCTTTTTTGACTATTATTTCAGAATTGGTTTTTTGACTACCATTGGTTGAAAATGCATACTGTACGCCGATTTTGTGGTTCTAAAGTGTCAACTTTCTTCATTTTAAGACTATGTAAAGACTTTAAGACTTCATAATTATAGTACCTATTACTCTGTGATCTATTACATACTACTAGGGCTCTATTTTTATTAATTTTCTGAACCAAACATTTCATATTTAAAATGATTAATTTAATAATTGCTGATTTTGAAAGATACAATTGTTATAGTTTCTTTATATGGCACATATGTGATTTCTGAGTTTCTTGGCCTCCCCGTGGCGAAACTGAAGCATCTTAGCCTATACTATGTTTTGAGCGTACTTTCACGATATCGAAATTCTTTCACAACAATTGCTCTATTTCAACATTTGTCTTTTACTGTCATGGCACATAGAAGACATAAATTTAGATTATACTATGACCTATGAGATTAGGTCTTACTATAGGTGCAGCCATTGGCCAATTTCAGTATAGTAGTTGTTAAAAAAACTGTGAAAATACGAAATTATATACATTTTTTTATTTATAGTTTTTTTTTTTTTTTTTGATTTTGTTTGATCCGGTAAAAGTACTGCCATACCGATATATGTTTTGTCAGGATTATAATATTTTTAGATGCTCTACAAGCTCGGCCCTTTGAGATTTTGTAGCATCTCATCCCCTTCACTCTTAAAAGGGGCGTAATTTCAAAATTTCAATTTCAATTTTTACGAAGGGGCATTAAAACGGAGATTTTCAAAGCTTTTTTACTATTGATTGTGAATTTTGTGTATTAAACCGATTTGTTGCTGACTTTATGTCTAGCTCTTCAGTGGAACTAACCTATTACATACTTGACTTTTAATTATTCTACAAATTTAGGGCAACCTTTAAGGGGGCATGGGGGCGGAGCCCCCATCAAGTCGTAGGCGAGTAAGGCTATATACAACTTGAAATTGTACACATTCCAATAAGTATTTTTATTATATATATATATATATATATATATATATATATATATATATATATATATATATATATAATAGTGGTTTTGTTATATAAATGATAAAATTAAGATCTACCCGTCAATCAATTATTTTGCTTTAATTGATGTTACTTTTATCAGATACAACTGTCTAACGGCAAACTAAAATTTCCGCCCCCCACAGATGATTTTCCCTCGTCCATCTATATTATATTTAGTTAATCTCGCAGACGCTGTGAAAATCAACGATATACGAGCATTATGGGCATGGGGGGTGATGTTGTTCGCGTCCGCAGCATTCCATTAAAGCTGCACGTACTCCCCGGGGTGGTGCTAAACGAACAACAATTTTTGGCAGCTGAACTATTACGCAAGTGATCTCTCAGCTATGCCAGCTGCTAGACCAAATCCTAACGGCCCGTTCCCGGGCCACTTTTAAATGTACTAACAGAGGTGCTTTGCACTGCAGAACATTTTTTATTTATTTTATTATTATTATTTAAGTTGGTAGCTGGCTATGATAGCCATACGATATATATATATATATATATATATATATATATATATATATATATATTATGGGCATAACTTGATAAAATTTCGTATGTACATTCACTAGGTAAGGTTTAATTGATATTGACTTTGGCGCGTACCGCTTCGCCCAAGGTCAAACCCCAGACCAGATGCAGACATCTGACAGAGAAAAACAACGACGTCCGCATTTCATTATTTCAACACTTGTACAAATTGGATAAACGGATCGAATGGGAGTGAAATCCTCATACACGACTGTTGGTCACTCAGTGTAGTGACGAATCCCGATTTCATTGACCGACGATTACCTTCGCAAGAAGCCTCAGATCGACTTTAAACTTTCACAGTAGCTATTTTAAGCGTAATTTGTAAGGTCAAGTTCGTTTCTAAAATTATTATGTTAAGTAATAAAGTAATGAGATAATTCAATTTCCCATAAATTTATAACCATATAATTGATTTCCCATAAGAAATGCATTGTGGGCTGTAAATAACGGTGCTTGAGTTAATTGTTGTCAGACAGAGAATAAACATGTGTTATGGAAACTATTTTCTGCTTCTTCTACTGTAACTGCAACTGCTTCTTAAAAAATACAATCCATAGTTAATTTTAATTTCCACTTAATTTACCCGATAAATGACTTATTTGTGGTTCCCATTTCAATTGCTCATCTATAAAAATACCTAGATATTTAACATTCTCTACCATTTCAATATTTGTACATGCACAGTTATATAAACATTGATGTTTATGGCACATGAGATTAAAAGTGTCCCTAAGTACCACTCTAGAGATATTATAGTCAAAAAACAAAATGCATTTAGACTTTTCTGAATTGATTAATAACTTATTATCTATCAACCATTTTGAAATTTTTTCAAGATCACTATTTACATGCAATTCCAGTGAATTTTTATTATATGAAGAACAGACAAGAGCTGTATCATCAGCATAGGCAAATATTTGAGAGTTTAAGTCCAAGTTTAACAGGTCGTTAACATAGATTAAAAAGATTACAGGCCCTAACACGCCTCCTTGTGGTGTGCCATATTGTAAATGTAGAATATTACTTGAAAAACTATTTATTTTAACAACTTGTTTTCTATAACTACAAAAAGAAATTAACCATTTCAATGCTGTGCTACCAATACCATATTTCTTAAACTTACTAAATAATATTCTATGATCTAATACATCAAAAGCTTTTTGAAAGTCTAGATAAAGAGACAAAGTGTATTTACGCTTATCCAAAGAACTTACAATCTCTCTAACATGTCGATCTATAGCAAGGTTTGTCCCTCTGTCTTTCAAGAACACATACTGATTATCAGAAAATAAGGAGTTACAATGAAAATATTCTAAAAGTTTTTTCTTTACAACGGATTTAAAGATTTTAGCTATAGTGTTTATCTCAGATATGGGGCGATAGGAACAAACATCTGTTACATCACCTGTCTTAACTAATGATTGTCTAAAGATTTTGTGTGTGTGTGTGTGTGTGTGTGTGTGTGTGTGTGTGTGTGTGTGTGTGTTGTGTGTGTGTGTGTGTGTGTGTGTGTGTGTGTGTGTGTGTGTGTGTCTGGATGTAAACAGAGCTAGAGAATGCCCCAATGGTCCGATGTTGGTGAAATTTGGTACGTAGGTCTAAACTCACAATAATCCCAGGCGTTTTTTTCATTTTCCTAAAATTTTTTATTTTTAAGGGTATTTTACCCCCCAAAAACCCTCAAAAATCGTCAAAATATTTCTCAAAAACGGCTTCAACGATTTTGATTAAAGTTTTGTGGTTTATTAAGCTTAAAATGGTGAATAAAATGACACCACCCGCATCTACGAGAAAATGCGCGTTCAAAAGTTATGGAGTAAAAAGTGTTTCAAAAATCAATTTTTTTAATTTTCAAAATAGTTGTTGTCTCAAAATAAATTTTACTTATCACCGTTAAATCAAGCTCAAAAAACTAAATAATCCAGTACCGTAAATTATTGCTCTACGTCAAGTGGTCAAGTTCTCATTGTAAGACTTAAGCCCAGGACCATGTTGATTTTATTTTTATTTTGAGGTGTTCTAAAGATAAAAAATAATATTTTTTGGAACGTTTTCTTTTTATTGTGAACTAACATGATTCTTGCATGGACTATTTTGACATGATATTGAGGTTAAAATACCAATTTACTATTTCAATTCCTTATTTAAAAAGTGATATAACCTATAGTGATTCTATCGCCGTTGTTGTTTTATTATTTTTGTGTGTTACATTAAAATTATTGTCGAAATTTGATTTTTTAGTAAAAAAGTAAGTGTTTAAGGTTTTTGTTGTAATAAGTGTGTACCTCCTAATAGACTACTATTTCCATACTGTATTAGTACAAATCATATTGTAAAAGTGTGTTTAGACCGCAATACAGCTTTAAAATAAAAACAAAAGTTTAAAATATTTTTAGCAGTGGTTTCTGTACTAATAAAACTAACATTAGCCAGACTATTGTAAAATACTGTAAGCTCCTGGCACATACAACATTTTTCATGACATAAAAAATTAATTTGTGGAGCTTACACTATTTTTGCTTTAAAATACAGGGGAACTTAACATATGTTTATTGTTTGATATAATAGTAGTTTTCATCACTAGAAGCAAAAGCGGCTCTTTTTGGTGCGCAATCATATTTTAAAAACAAGGCATTCCCGAGTTTTTAATCATATCATATTTTTTATCGTAATGCAAAATTAGACTTTTTAATTGTTAAAAATATTAACTATAAAGTTATATATTTCAGCTTATATTTACAAATTAGGTTATATGCAGTGTTTATATTTCTGTTATTTACAAACAATGCTCTTTATAACATTTAAATTTCAAGATTCTGGTCCTTAATATTAATAAATTAACCCTTTGAAGACCAGATGGATTTTAATTTGAAAATTTTAACTTTTTCTAAATTTTTGTTACCATTTAGCCTTATTAATGATAAAAAATATTTTTTTAAATTTTTTTATTTTTTTTATATGTTTGTTTCGGAAGTGGTACTTTTAAGTACCGTCGGTCCCATATTGCATTATTATAGTTTTTTTACCTGGTACTTAAATGTACCGTCAGGCCTTTGTGGCATTATTCTGTGGATTTACTGGGGAAATATAAAAATAACCAAATTTAAATGATTTTTTTTTTTATTAAATAGGATAAAAACCCTTTAATTTATTAAAATTAACAAGTTTAGCATGAAGTAAATATATTTACAAATAGGCCTACTGGCCACTACCACAGATACTTAATAACTACAACGAGACTTCATGAAATTCTGTAAAACATAGTTTTTTTTCAGTCAAACACAGAAACACTTTGCAGTGACTACATTTAGTGTAGGGTCGCGATTGAACTTTCTTCTTTGCGCAGACCTCGCATCGTCCTCTCTTCTGGTCAAAGGTTGGCCAGTGGATACCCTTGTTTGTGAGCCTAACATCTTTAGGAATTGAAAAATCGCTTGTTTTTCTCTTCTTCATGCCTGGAGATGGTGTTTTCATTGATTCAATAGATCGTTTCCGTACTTTTGGATTTTGCATTGTCATGAGCCCCTTTGCCACCAATCTCCTGAACTCAAGAACAGGCATTTTACCATTTAGTTGGCAGTTTATGACATAGGCATTGACAAATGCTATGTCAATAATGCCCCAAAAGAGGCGATGCCACCACTTTTTTGACTTACGGTCTACATTATATAAGGCTCGATATCGGTCGGCTAGGTCCACTCCACCCATATATTTGTTGTAATCCTTTACAACAGGTGGGCAACTGACAACAACTTTAGATCCGTCTTTTTGTGTTCGGAGCACACTACTTTCTTCAGTACCATGATAGTTTGATACTAACAAAACCGTTTTATTATCTTGCCATTTAAAAACTCCCACGTTTGTGTCAGAGAAACGATGGTCCCACTGTCCCCCTCTCAAGATTTGACTCAAAGTTTTTTGGAATACCTGATCGATCTGGTCTTATTGTGGCACAAGCTAAGGTATTCTCATGTTTCAGCCTTATCATTAATGGAATGGAGGCAAAAAAGTTGTCAAAAACAACTATGCGGTTCTTTCCCCACTCTTCCTTAGTCAGGGATAAAACAACTCTTTCGCCTAGACCGCTTTGAACGAATTCTGATTCTATTGCGCTGTTTTTCCCTTGGTAAACTTCAAACTTTAGAATGAATCCATGCTGGTCACCTAGGCACCACAATTTGTATCCTCTCTTTATGGGTTTCATGGGATTGTATTGTTTGAGTGTGCTCCGTCCCTTGAAAACAATCATGGATTCGTCCACGCTTAACTCTCTGGTCCCTGTGTAAACAGTCTTGAACCTTTTATTTAAATGATCAATAAGAGGTCTAAGTTTTTGTAATTTATCTGGGTTTTCCTTGGAAATAGTAGTATTGTCATTCACATGAATATTTGACAAGATGTCAATAAAGCGACCTCTTGTCATTGCCTCGGCAACTGGTTTGACATGTAGATCTTCGGCTGTTGCCCAGTAGTGCTTGAGAGAGGGTAATTGGTGGTATCCCATGAGAAAATTTATTCCAAGGAACACCAAAAGTTCATTTTCTTTAGATTAAGCGTTTTTCCTTTCTGGGTAGCATAAAGATTTGATTGGAAAGTAATAAGACTTACCAAGTCTTCGCCTAGAATATTTAAGAATATATCAGTTGGTGATTTGCAGTCCTCAAAGTGCCCCTCCAATATACCTGGAAAAAAGAACAAAATTGTAAACTTCAGTTTTTCATGGTTTTTTTTATGTAAAATATGGTTCAATTAAGTACTGTAGTTTTTATCGAGGTAAACAAATTGAATTGAATAGGTTACAAGATTATACTTTATCTTAATATTTTAGTTGTTTATCACAAAATAATAAAATAAATAAAAAATGATTCAATTGACAAGGTTGTTTTACTGTAGGTGAAAAAAGGTTTTAAGTTAGGCCTAGGATCTATATTTTTATGATAAATAATAGCCAAATTTGTAAAGTTGTAAGCATGGTTATTCTTACCTTGAGTAAAATCATAGGGTGGGATTGTTGTTTCTGAATCTTTCTTCTTCCAATGATAGTTTGGTTCATCTTTCTTCTTTTTGGATCTTTTGGAGTCACTGTTCTCCTTTTCGTTGTTCCCTATATTTTTCCTTGTCTTGGGCGAGCCTTTTTTAGACGTAGCTTTAACTTTGGGTGAAACATTTTTAGTGTTTTTTTTACCTTTAAGTATCTTTTGGCCTTTATTAGGTGGAGTGTTTACACTGATTTCAAGTAAAGGTAAATGCATGTCAGTATCTGGTTCTGTGCGTTGACTTCCCAAACCTAAAGCCTCATTTCCACTCTGTACAAGCATTCTATTAAAAATTTTATCAAAATTGTTACTAGGCCTTGCCCCATGAATCTGAGTTTCAATAGGCCTGTTGCAACTTATAGCTGAATCATCTTCCAAATCTACATTTTTAGTTAGGTCTACATTATTAGTACTTGAAACTGGAACATGATTATCTACTAGGCCTACTTCATTATCAGGAGGTAAGCCTATACTTCTAAAATCTGAAACTGGATCAGGATCATCCACCGATTCTTCATCCTGCACTAGAGCTTCATGACTATAACGTGGAAGACTATTGGTGTAACTAGGCCTAGGCCTAATACTCAGTTCTGGACCACACACTAACTTGTTGTCCTGTGGCAAAACTGAACTATTAGAAGCTGGCGGTGTAACCGTATCTATGGATGGTTGTTTTTCTCTTTGTTCAATAACAGGAATAACATTTCTTACAGATATGCCAAGTCCTTTTTCAAAACAAACATTTTCTTCCAACCCCTCTTCTTCATCTTCACTACCACTTACATCTGAACTTGCACAAACATCGGGTATTTCTTCTAAAAGATATTCATCTATTTCTACTAAACTTAGAGATCTATCCATATTGGTTCATTTAAGCTAATACTATTCAATAACTGTGCAAAACAACTCAAATATAAAGACAAACTGGACTTAACCTCTCTAACACAACAATAACATAAACACCCACCACTAATGACAGCACTATTGTCAGCTGTTCCTTTCCAATTCCAGTTCCTTTCTAACTGGCCATAGAGGCCTGACGGTACTTTTAAGTACCAAGTATATTTTATAATACATATATTTACCATGATACTTTCAGGGTAAAATTATATGAAAATATTTAATTTTAATAAATAAGCAACTCATTTTACATTAATTGTTGACAAAAATAAAGGCCAAACAGTTGAAAAAAAATAATGAAATTGCAGTTTACAAACTGATACTCTTTGGCCTACACTCACCTGGTAAGTGCTGCCTCCTAGTGTATATAATGTAAACTAAAACGAATAGTGGTGATATAGAGTATTGTAAAGGTACACAGAAGTATTACAATGCTTCTCCCGTTACATGTAACTCTAGATTATGATAAAGTAGAGCAATTTAAACAGTGGTACTTAAAAGTACCGTCAGTCCTCAAAGGGTTAATACATGTAGCAAACAGCTGACTTTTCAGTCCTAGGACCTAAAAATACTCTAGATAATCTTTTTAGTCCTAAGACAATGAAGGATTGATTTTGGTACTATTGACAGAATAAAAAACAGGTTGATTTTGTACAGAGTGATAAAAAGCATTTTTAATGTTAATATCTACTGATAGTTTGATAAAAATTATACCATTAGCATTTGGTATATAAGATATTTATTTCTCACATGACAAAAAGAATAAGGAACTTCCCTTTAAGTTTTGAGGCTTACGTTATTTATACTGATAGTTAAGATATTTCAAAAGTAATGTTGTGTCTTAAAAAATTAAAAAAAATTAATTAATATATAACTGTAAATAATAATTATTGTAAAATTATAATTTTTACTATTTACAATAGTATTACTAAACAATACGGTAAAACTAGCCATTTACCATAAGCATAAAAATTTATTTTCCAATATTTGATGATTACAATACTTTACTTTATAGAAAACAATATATATGTCTATAAATAGGG
This sequence comes from Neoaliturus tenellus, assembly GCA_030545055.2. Taxonomy (NCBI): domain Eukaryota; kingdom Metazoa; phylum Arthropoda; class Insecta; order Hemiptera; family Cicadellidae; genus Neoaliturus; species Neoaliturus tenellus. Next base: position 220,592,805 of record CM061533.1, read on the forward strand.
CTATCTTTGACATAAATACTTACCCAAGTGTCGTGTTGATAACAAAAAAGACTCAAAGTCAACAGGGGTTTCTTTTTATATTTTAATTTTTTAAAAAGAACACTTCACACATACTTTGGGTTACTGGTAATGTTGAGAGATTAAACAATAAAAATAAGTTATAGACTTTAAAGAAGTTTTAGTGCAGCCTATAATACCTTTTGTATTCAAATTCTTTCTTTACAGTCAGGGACTAATTTTATTACACTTTAAAAGCTATTTAAATAAAAAATATGTATGCTGTTCAACCATAAATATTCTAAATCTTACTATAAAACTACACCAGTCATTTAATAAATTTCTATTTAGTCAATTTTAATTTACTAAACCATATTTTTCAGAGGTTGACCAAAAATAACCATTTAGCAACAAAATAGAAAAAAACATTTTTTTTATTCCTTAGAATTACACAAAAAGCATAAATAGTTGTGGTCGACAATCTAATGTTTTAATAGCACACACACATGTTTTAATGTGTTGTAATAGCAATTATTTTTATAATTTAAGTCGATGAGTTCAGAAACAAGCACACACATCTGGCGCAATACACTTGCTTACATTGGTTACACCTGGCACCTGGCCTCATGAAGGCTGCCGCAGCGGGATGTAACTTGTTCATTTTTGATATAAGCTTCTGCCCGAAAGCTTGACATAGACGAGTGGAGAGGTTATAAAGGACGGATTCATTATTGAAAAGCTCTTGTATGCAGGACGCTGATGGGATAGATTATATAAAGTATAGATTTATTTATTTAATCAAAACCAAGTAGAAATATTAGGCAAAGTTATAGAGAATATTGTACTAGAAAATATTTTCAGGCCTGTTTTTCATTTCTTTTAGATAACATTGAGGAATAGTTTTTTTTTTAATTTACTTTAAATACTCTTTTACTATAGTGAATAAACAATTTTTAAACTTAAAAGCTTTTAAAAACACAACACGTATTACAAACTATTGCTAAACCTTTTGAGGTCAACAAAGGTTTGTTTTTATATCTTTTTAATTTTAAAAAAGAACCTTTTACACAGATACCTTATTTACCTTGGGTAACAAGTAATGTTAAAAAGATAAAGTTATTTATAGATTTTAAATAAATTTCTGTGCGCTCTTAAATACTTTTTGTATTCAAATTCAAATATATTAATATAATTAGAATTTTGTCCATATATTGCTTAGAATCTTAAACTTTTTTCTTATTTTTACTTTTCATATATTTTACATTTCAAAACCGGTGTCATCTAAATTTTTCCCCTCTACCTCTTCTCTCTATTTGTAACACTCATAAGTCCTATTCTATCTTCTTTTTTAACAACTTAACTTAATAGTATACTTTTTTATGTCATACCCTAAAGTAGTATAAAAGTTTATTACAAGTTTAATTGTCTTAGCAATCGTACATGAAAGTAGCCAGGTTGTGCTAAAATTATCAATCTTTTATCTATTTCCACACGACAAGGGCTTTAATAAGCTATATAAAAAAATTATTACTGTTATATGATGCAATTACAACAATTTTAGCTGCTCTAAAGCAAGGTTTGTCAAAAAAAGGTACAGTGTCATAGTAACTGTCAAAGTGTAGTCCATATCTTTGAGTATTAACATGTGCTTTAGCATTTTATCAAGTTACTTAAAAACCAGGAGTATACTTATGGGAGTAAACAACAACACAGGCCAAATAATCCTAGTTCCACACCATTTCCTTCATTTTTGTATACCAGTTGCAATTTGTTGGTTCTTTTACAGGTCAAGGTCAACGGTTGTATCTGGCAGGTGTGTGTTGTAAGTTTTGGGTTTTTTTTGTGAGGGGTGGGTTTAGTAAGTGTACACCCAACCTCAAAAAGCGGATGCACTTCTGGCAAAGGGACACGCGCATAAATAATATAAGGCAAAGTACATAGAGAAGTACATATCTTCTGGTACTTTTGAATATTAATAGAAAATATCAATGCAGTCGGGTGAAAGTTAGAAATATGAGCCCCGGGACACTATGTTCATAGCTTGTAGGTGAAGATTTAGCTGAAGTTAAGTGGGGATGTTAAAAAACCTTTGCAATATAATTTTAAGCTGTAGAATACATTTTTTTCATATGTTGGTTTATATTTATTGTAGTTAAATATTTAATAAAAATTCAACTGGGGAGTTCAAAAAATAAAATGGGTTATGTTTAAAGCACCTTTTAAATTTAGTTTAAGTAATAAATAACCTCAAAAGCTCAGGCTTAGACTTACTTTATAAAATAAACTGTGTATTTCAAAAGTTTAAATTTTAAACATAATAATATGTAGTACCTTAACTTTTAAATATTATAAACAGAAGTTGTTGGTGACTTCATGTTTATAGTTTGAAATAATGTAGATTAGTTAGTTAAAATAATATTTGTTTGTTTTTTACATTGAGAAATGTGAACTGCATAACAAGCAATTTACTATTAAGAGCTAATGATGCCCATAACTATATATAAAGAGTAACTAGCATAATAAGTGCAAACCAAAGTTTGAATTCAAATCACATAATAATTATAGTAATTATAGTGATACTATTGTATGTTAGAGTGGGACTATCATTAGATCAAGTTTTAATTAAGATAGATTACTGCAATTAAATCCGCAACAAGTTAACAGCTACATCCATTGTGGATACATGCGCGTCAAGCCGGGTGTCGGGAAAAGTGAAGGTCATGGCTAAGAACGCGGTTGAAGTAGGACCCATGGTTAAAACATTCGCAGGTGGCTTACCGTCAATGCGAAGCGCTTCTTAAACTTAGTTAACACATTACGCAACTTTAAGGGCCAAGGTTTAATATGTTTTTTTAATACTTGTTGCATTTATAAGTGCTTAGGTTTCATATCAATAAGTATGTCATTAGGTCATATCAATAAATACTAAATTTAGTTATAAACATTGGAAATACTATAGACTCACTAACATAAGTGCAAACTTTTTGTAATACTAAAATAAATTTCAAACTAGTATACATGCATTATTCTGGGTAAAATTAGTGTAAAAGAAATAAAAGAATACTACAGCTGAATAAAATTTAGTATGTACATTTTCTAGATAAGATCTAACTTATTTTACTAACAAAACACATATGGTGGTCAACCCCAAGTTTTTTAATATAAAAAAGCTAAATTATATTGAAAATTCACTGAATATGGAGGTATGCTGCAATAGAGTGTATTATAATGAATATAAAAATTGCCTAAATATTTGTTTAGATTAGTAATTTTTTTCTTTTAAGACTGAACATTATGCTGTAACGCATGCCATATAATTAAAAATCATTGAAAGGCGTTGTATATAATTGCGGTAACAACTTTAAATCTGCTAATACGTTTAACAAATGAAACGTTACCTATTAATGCTATAAAACTTTTCGCAGATAATATTTAAACAACTTTGATTTAGTACAAAATGTCAATATTTATGTTTGTAATTGCTGTATTTAATATTGGTAACAAATTATTAACAGTAATTGTTGTTATAGTGTTTCATTGAAATTAAACACTTTTTGCAAATCCAACCACCAAAATATAACAATTGCTATTTAGTAACAATTAAATTTATAGTAAATTACACTTTTATTTTCCATAAATTAACACAAAATTTGGTACATAGTTTTGCTGCTATGGGAGAATTTTAATAAAATATAATATTTTTTTCCTCCTAAAGGTGTATACAAGATCTATTCATAAATGTTAAAATAACATTTTTTGTTTTCGCTTAAGAATACTATAAAAACATTAAATTAAATTTTCTTTCCATAATCAGTAAATCTTAGTTAATAATTCAAAATACTAAAATGTTTTTATTTTATAAATTATTGTAGAAACATGCCAAACCTCTATTTTTAACCCCATAAAACAGTGTTGTCTGAGTATGGATATGCTGGTTTTAAAACTTTACCTGAAGAATTTTGCCTTTAAGGTAAATATAACTGATGAGTGAGTGTGATAATTGTGATGTATTAAATGACATGTAGATTTGTTACTGATAAATATCAGCTATCCCCATTAGTGAGAATCATTAATTACTAGCCCAATGATTTAGGGCAGGTGGATCAAATATCAAACAATCAAAAAGCATGACCTTTTCTCAAAAATTGAACTATAGTTATCCAGAGTTATTAAGTAAACACACACATATATAAATATATTAATTACAGTACATACAAAACAGCTATTTTGTTTTTAACATATAGATATTTACATAGGGACATATATCAATTTAAACAAACAGTAATATTAACATTATACTTCAGCAACTTTCTTTAAGACCGCTAGCTTTAAATTTCAATAATTGTAGCTTTTTACAATAATTATAAAATTTAACATTTGTTTACTAGTTAATGTTGTTGGATACTGTGTAAAAAGCATTATTTCTTCACAACCAAATTTTTATTTCATAATAACTTCAAATTTCTAACTAAAGCAACAAAGTTTAGATGATAACCATTGGCTAATAAAACATGTAATTTTCTAGTTAAATTGTTTAATTGTTTAAAAGTTGTCGCTAAGCTAATGGTCTCAGGCCTGTCAATTAATCTCACTCTACTAACATCTATATAATTGGTGTGGGTATTCTGTAAATTTAGGCTAGAGTATGACTTATTTTGTAGTAAATATAGTACATTATTTTCCTGTTGTTAATAAAAAACAACATTATAATACCATAAATTTTCTCGGGGAGTGTAGTAAATAAAAAAAAAATATCTACACTTTAATCAGTCCACTCATTATTTCACTGTTATTTTCCCCATCGCGTAACACCATAATTATTGTCCATTATTATCTCGGTAGAGGCAGAAAATTATATGTCTTCTTTCACCGCTTAACTATAGTTATTACCTATTGCTAACAGCGGAGCTAAATCGCCGTTACATAAGCATAACCGCAATTAGCTTAATTTATCTTGATGGTAAACGGCACTTAATTTAAAATGATTCAATTTTACCTCTCACGCTCTTAGCTTTTCAACTCTTACACTATTGCTACTGGTTTTACATACCCGGCGCTATTCCTCAAAAACAAGCTTAAATGACTTAAACTATAAGACTTTAAAACTTTAATGATATTTTTTTCAACTATATGTTTTCCCTTGCTAGAACCTTTCGTGCCACCACTGCCCCAACAAATAACTTAGTTCTTCAAAGTTCTGCCTTTTTCTACCATTCTTTTAGGGGAGGGGGTTAGGGGGGATCATACAACCCCATATAAGGGGTTGTATGATGTATAAGGGGCATCGGTACCTCGTGCTCATCTTTATAGTGACAATAGGGCAACAGTAAACAACTATCCATTAGTCTCTAACACTATCAAACGCTTTTTTAACTTACGCCTTTCCAACAACCATCACTACCATGTTATACCGAATGATGATTGAATTTAATGGTAAAATATTTGAAAAGGACTATCAATCAGTAGAAGAGATGAGCTTCGATCTTCGTGTATTAACTAAAGAAGGCTTCCAACCAAAATTAATTCTAAAATTTCCAGAAGTACATCCGCTATCCACTGAAGATTTCGTCGCAATGGCTAGAGCTAAAAAACAAGGACACATAGTAAAGGAAAAAGAAGAAAAAGAAGATAAACCAATATCTTAAGTATGCAACTATTTTACATTTCTAACTTATTCTTTTTAGCAAATTTCCCATTGGGAATAAGCTATTACCTTAGGTCTCATGGTAAGACCTAAGCCCGGGACCATGTTACTTTTTTGTTTTTAGGTGCCAAGAAACCAAAAATAATAGTCATTAAAATTTATATATATATATATGTATATATATGTATATATGTATGTGTCCCTAGACATGATAACTCTCGTAAAAATGGTCTGATCAACACCAAATTTGGTAGAGATGTGTAATCCTACGTTTATTCGGGTGAGTTCGTAAACTAGACATATCGGCCTACCGGAAAGGTAGTTTTGGGGGGGGGGGGGGTTTTGTACCCCAAAAATGGGGTTTTTGCATTTTTCATATGTAATTTAAACAATTTTTAAATTTTTGTTTTAACCATTGGATTCAGCTAAAAAAAAAACACACACAATTTAGTATGTTGAAGCTTTGCTCTATCTTCATTGGTTACCGAAATATTAAAAAGTCTAAAGACAGTACATTATATTTTGAAGCTCCAATGTTAATCTTATGGAGAATAAGGATGTGTTAATATTTCACTTATTAACCAATATTTTTGGATGAAACTTGGTATTTAGCATAATTTAATTGAAATTCATCCATTTATTGTAAAAAATTTGGTTTTTATGCTTATCATGGCAGCAAACCTGCATACTCTTTTCCCATGTTAATGATATGGAGAATAGGCAAACTTCTTAAGCAATGGACAAATATTGATGAACCTTAGTATATGGCTTTATATGGTCAAGATAAATTGTTTTTATGCTAATAACCTACTTTTAGTGTTCCCCATGGCAGCATACTCTTCAATTTATCATAAGGAGACTATACATTTTTTCCTATTTATAACTGTTTGATAACATTTGGTTTACAGCACCCATCCCCAACTCCCCCACTACCTCACTTCCCCACCGTCCTTGCCCCTATATAACCACCCTTCTAACTGTCGCTCACCATTTGTTCGCAAACTCTTGTATGGTAAAAGATCACCTTAACAAATATTAACTCACCACACAATAATACAACTGTACTTGTTTAAATTTAAATTTATCTACTAGTTTCATTTAACACTTAATATGCTAATGAGTCTCTATATAAACGGGAACGAGTGGCCCGCTCACTCCATATTGATGGCATCTTTCAAATAGTAAACACCTCCGAGTGCACTTCAACAGTCAAAATTCTAACCTCAAACTTCAACAACAAATATACTTCCCCAGTGCTGCTGATTTACTGTAACAATAAAAACCTATCTACATAATATATCCAAGCTTGTGTTTCACATATTAGTTTCTAAAAACGAATAACTAATGTTACATTTACCCTCCATACACCGGCTACTACCTACCCGGACGGCATTTCATGGCAAAATGCACTAACCCTCAGTTCGCATATGTCTAACTTCAACATAATGACCACCTGCTCTTTAAACGGGCAGCTGCGCTCCTTATCCATCGCGGAAGCCGCAGCTGACACAACGCCTCAGTGTCTATTATCTAATAACATTATAATATATGCTTTTTTTTTAACTTACTCCAATTAGGTCTGCTTATTTTTAACACTCCATATATAACTCAGTTTTTAACTATTTCTTTCTTTTATTTAATATATAAATTACTCTCACGTTACCATATTTCTTTTACTTACTATGCAAATTAACCTTTCGTCAACATTATTTTAAATCACTCTATTTTCAATTAATATTTTCACCTACTGCTAATTATTCATTTTTACATCTGTATTTTTTTTATTAAACTCTTAATTATATTTACACCTTTCAAACATTTATAATATTACATTACTATTGGTCTTATCCATGGTGTTAACTTACCGTTTCACACATTAATAACACATATAATTATTGCTAAACTATAATGTTTGTACAATTACTAGCTCTTACCTCATCAACTTATTAACAGACTATTGCTTACACTTGTGCAACTCATAGCCAATTGACACAAAATAACAAATTCCTTTTTTCAACTGGAATATTATCTTAATATTTTTAACAAAATATTTTTTAAAATGTTTTCCTCTCCCATTAATACAAACTATCGCAACGCTACCAAACAAATAACCGGGGTGGCCGCAATCCCACCCTTTTATCCCATCGGCTTAGAGGGGAGGGTCGAGGAGGGGTTGCTCGTGACTCACAAATTGCTTAAATACGGGGTCAGTACCGCGCGCGTCTCATTTATTCGCCGGGTTCCGTAGAGTAAACTTCGGTCTTTACTTTTCTAGCAATTTTCTAACTTATATTTCTTACTCTAAAATACACTCGCAAACACTAACCATTTATCAAATAGTTTTTACACAGTGCACATTTACTCACCACTATTACAATGGCTTCCCACACTTTGCAGCTAAAACTTTTACGCACCAAACATATTTTACAAAAACAGTCTAACTACACAGTTTCAAGATCTCGTAATACATTTACTAAACTAAAAAAAACAGTTCAGCTTTCACCCCTTGTATTTTACAAGATCCAACCTTCACAACAGTTATTCAACTGACACTATTTTACAAACAGTCTTAACTGATATGCTAAAGTATCAACATTACAATCTTGTCACACCTATTGATGATGTTATCCAGTTATTCTTATTCACTATATTACCGGGTTTATATAACCGCTCTTCATCACACACATCTCTCATTCTGCTCTATCAACTCGCAATATAAACATCTAACAGCTCTCATTTATTCTAAATATGGACACACAGCAGGGTTCACCCGTACAATCTCCTGTAGTAACATCCACTACTAACGATAACAACGGCAGTCTTCCCACACAAAATTTGGCTACAAATACTAACACCGCCAACTCCCAACCCGTGCAGAGCAATGAAATCAACAGTACGGCTGCAAACGACTTGGAAGCAATCCTACGATCACTAGTGGGCTTTGATGAATAAATTTATTTCCCACAGCCCGACGCCCCCGTCCGCTCCCGCCACACTCCCGCCCGCCACTGATCCCCAGACTCCCCACCTTTTTTAAAACCCCCTCCAGATGACCTTGACACACTTACCAACCCCACCCCAACACCCCCAAATCAACAACACACACCTGCCAGTTACAACCGCTGACCTTGACCTGTGCCAGGACCGGCAAATCCCCTCTACTAAAAGGGAAAAATATAGATTTGTCGGTAACGTAGTTCAGCCGTATCAGCGTATATCACCGCGTGGTATTGTAGATCACTACGCAGGTTTAGTTCTCGCTCGTGTTTAAATGATTTCTTTCAACTACACCCGTGTTTGATACAAATATTGTATTCTATATAAACATGAACGTCTTGGGTAGACGACGGTGTTTCGATGCATTGAGAGCTGGTTATTTCACCAGGGTAATACTCGCTTTGATTTATACAGTATTAATGCCCAAAAACTACAAATTTTCAACTATTAAATTATAAAAAATTCTAAAAAGACGAGGTGTCGGTTAGGATGTACGTTGGTTCTTAAAGATGTCGCTTGGAGCGCTATTATGTTTCTTTATATGGTACATATATGATTCCTGCGTTTCTTGGCCACCCCGTGGCGGAACTGAAGCATCTTAGTCTATACCATTTTTTTTTTAATTTTTCAAATATTTTGATTTTGTCCCTTTTTTCTTCTATTACATACAACGATCCTCTGTATAAACTTATAATTTTATTCCACTTTTATCTTTTCAGAATACAGCTATTACCTCAATTATGTGCAATCATAAACGTATCTCCAAATTTTTACACAACAACTTTTGAGCATGACTATTTACATATTCATTAATATTTTACAACTCCATTATATTTTTTAACTAAATAAGGGGAACTAGGGAGTGGGATTAAACCATGAGCCGTGGGCAAATTTCAAAGCTTATTATTATTTATTGTGAGTAGTGTGTATTGGCGGCTTCTGTTACTGTCGTTGGAGTTGAGCCCTCAACTAGCCTGTTCATTGTATGAGGTTTTGACAGTAATTTACGGAATTGGGGCAACCAATTATTGGGTTGGACCCTCCATCAAGCATAACACCTAGAATATTTACATAAATACTATTTAATTCACAGCTCAATTTTTTAAAACTATTTACTAAGGAGGGGTATTAAAACCTACTAATAGGAGATTATTAAAGTAGTGGCAAAACACCGGTTCTGCCCCAGTTCAAGGTCACTCATTTTTTTGGGTTGGAAGTGGCAGGTGTGGGGTTGGAAGGAGGGGTGACAGTGATGGATGGTGACAGTGGGGAAGTGGGTCAAGGTCATCCGGAGGGGGTTTTAAAAAAGTGGGAGCCGCAGGGGCTCGGTGGGGTTTTAGGATTGGTGGGGGTGGTGGCGCCGGGCCGCGGGAGGTTTTAGTTTATTTTTAAAATTAAATCAAAGTCGTGTTCTTGTGCAGAGAGGTGTTGGAGTGTCGTACACCGGTGAGGGAGTGGTAGACGCCGAAGGTGGTGGCGAAGAGAAGGTAGACGCACAACATGCAGAGTACGCATTTGAACAGTTGCAGCAGGCGAACCATCCCTTGTTGATTTTCCGTTTCCAATTGCAGTCTGTTGATCTCTAGTTTAAGTCTGTCCTCTTCCAATTGTGTTTTAAGTGAAAAATCATCCATCATGTTTGTGTGCTTGTTTTAATTTCTGTTGGTGAAACGGGAGCGGTGTTGACGGTCGGAAAGTTGGCGATGAAATGAGAAACGAAGATGAGGACAGGGCATATTTACTGGAAAGTGGTGGGGGGTTAAGAAAAACAGTTGTGTGTCCGATCAAACGTCATCGTCAGCTGTTGGTGTAGGTTTGGATGATGCAGGAGTGAGTTCTAGCAAACCATCTTCATCTTCACTCTTAACTCTATCGCATGTTGGACAACCGTAAACAAGTTCCAAATTCATAGTGATGCAGTGGAATTTGTCTATAATATCTTCTAAAGTTTCCATTAAATCTTTTAAATCATGTCTTGTTCTAATTATAAAAGTAGATTTCATATGTGGTAGCGAATCGCTGTTCATCGTACGGGAGTCGGGAAACAAATGGCGAGCGTCAGTCAGCGGCTCGCTTATATGCGGGCAAGGGCGGTGGAGGGGGAAGTGAAGGGGTGGTGGCGTGGTGGGGGAAGTGGAGGGGTGGTGGCGTGGTGGGGGAAGTGGAGGGGTGGTGGCGTGGTGGGGGAAGGGTGATATACCCCCATGCGAACCGTTGGCCAGCGCATTTCGCAGCGAAACGCCGTTCGGGTAGGTAGTAGGAGGTGTACTAAGATAAGCATTAGTTGTATTTTTAAGTTAGGAATACTAATAATGTTTGTAAATTAAATATTAAATTTATATTTAACCAGAGCTTGCATTTCTTGTTCCTCGTTGTTTAATTCAATAATTTTAACACCATTAGTTGTCTGTTCCTCTTCCTCTGCACTTTGCGACGATGAAGACGTGGAGGTGCCTGAAGAAGATGATGACGATGAAAATATTTTGGTAGGATTGACATATTGCACTGTGATGTTGATCCATCTTAAAGGATAGTTATCCATAAGTGTGAGTAAGTTTTGGAATAGGGTTTCCATCTCTTCTTTGTCGGTAATTAAATGTTGAAAGGAAATGAATTTATCATCCATGTTGTTGTCAGTGCAAGTAATGAAATAAGAATGAGAAGCGTATCGAATGATCCGTACAATATATGTTGTAAAAAATAAGTGGTGGGGGTAACCTCAAGGTCAATCAAATGGAGTTTTAAAAAAGGGCTGCAGTCAGTGACTACAGCTATACATCTGAAGCTTCAACAGGATCAGTAGACCAATCTGATCTGTACTTGCACGCACTTATGATACATGTACAAAAGTCGTCTTTATAATATGCATTGCACTCTCGACAATTGACAAGTTTTTCCGGATGAAATTTGATACACCTCTGGGGACAGCAAGTGTGGAAGTATCGTGATTTATAAATCTTGAAAGTTCGCAATTCCGGTGGCGGTAGTTGCTTTGTCTTGCATTTGCAGTAACAGGATCCAAAGAAACCGCACTTTGTACAAGCTAATCCGTCTACCATCCATCTTCCTAAATCGGTGCATTTCTGTTCACAACAGTAGCGCGGTGCGTCCTCGTTTTTCTTCTCTTCCATGTTGGCGCTTCTAAGTGTTGGCAAGAAATGAAGTTGTATAGTGTAGGATAGCGTGTTTTATAGACTAGGAAAAGTGGTGGGGGTAATCTCAAGGTCATCCAAATGGAGTTTTAAAAAAGATCATCTTACAAGTGTAAGATGTATTTATTTAAGATAATGAGTTTTCATCTTCTTTTTCTTTCTTTACATCTTGTTTGTATTTTTCTTTTTCTTCTTTAGCCATAGCGATGAGATCTTCAGTGGATAGTGGATGTACTTCAGGAAATTTTAAAATTAATTTTGGTTGGAATCCCTCTTTAGTCAATATTTGAAGATCGGACGTCATTTGTTCTGCACTTTGATAGTCCTTTGCGTAGATTTTTCCATTGAATTCAATCATCATTCTGTACAACATGGTATTAGTAGTTGTTTTCACTGCGTCAGTTGGAGAGCAAATGATGATTCTGTTAGGTTACACGTTCCTTTTATAGATGCTACAGCGACCACTTGATATTATTTAACATTAGTAATATTTCTGGAACTTAACATTACTTTGAGTAGATGGTGTTGTAGTTGAAGGTTGTGTGGAAACGAATACTTCTTCGTTGCAGAACTTTTGTTTAGGAAACATCCTCATGTTGTTAGCGTAAACATCAATATTTAAACGATAACCACCGGCAAGTAACACGTTCATTAGTAAAATCGTCGAGTTCTTCAAAAGTTGTGATGGTGGTGGTATCATATGATGCACACTTAACCTTAAGAGACATGTTGTTATTCGTAATAACTGGAGAGCTAACAGAGATGCGTACACCACGAAAGGTAGTCGTAGACTGATGAGATCCTCAAGAAAATTACGGCCTTTATATACCCTCGAAACTAGGTCAAGGTCACCCAAACGTGTTTTTAAAAAAGCAACATATCGATAGTGCAGAAACACTATCGATATGTTGCCTTTTCTTATTTTTTTTCATTTTTATTTTTTATTTATTTAAAATCAGTTACACACATGTACAACAGTATATATAAACTACAGACTAGTTGCTAGTAGGCATAACATGAAGTGTAAGTTCAGTAGAGTTGGTTCCGCTAGGACCGTGAGATGCCAAATAGAGTGCGCCGGGGTGAATCAGTCGTAAATCTTCATTCTGCAGCAGTTGAACGAAGCGTTTGGGAAGAAATACTTGAAATTTCGGTTCATCACCAGGTGTGTAGGGTGCTTCACTCAATGTGCAATTGATGGCGTCTCCAATTGATGTTTCCATCTTCTTAATAGTGTGAATAATGTAATGTTTTTCTTCTTTCAATTCTGAACATTTCTTAGTCGGTAGTATTGTAGATTTAGAATGTTTGTTGAATTGATCAACAAGCGACTGTAGAAAAGTTTGCGTTGCCATTATTGTCTTCTTACTATTGTTTGTTTTCTTCTTCTTGTGTTTGCGCGTCAGAGGTGTTGACTCCTCGGAGGTTAGAGTAATACTCATGCATTGTCATAGTCCCGCTCTCGCTTTTATACCCATCGCTTCCCCCACCACTTTGCTGGAGATAGACATTCAAACGATATGCGTTCTTTAAAGCACATTGAGACTGCCGATGTTTAAAGTTCTTAGATGCAATACAGATGTTAGCAAAGTAGCAATAAAAATCTTTCTCCATTTGCACATTTATCACTTCATGATTTGTATATGCTTGTATCCAATTTGCTTTTTTCCAATCCTCTTGTAAAAATAGTTTTGAACTCTTTGCAGAAATGATTCATAATGTGTGGCATCATATTGTAGGTTATAAAACCTTCATCCCATGTTAGATTATGAAAATGTTTCATCAACCATTTGTTTGTTACTTTAGCTTTGGTTGTTAATCTGTTGAACGGCAAAGGAGGCATGAATAAAAAATGATAAACAACAGATGTTATCATATCTAGTACCACTAACTCTTTGATTATAAAATTTCCATCATTACCACGGAATGCCTGAAACTCTATGATACCTCGCTTTACTTCCATTATTTCCGTCTTATTAGAGAATGAAACTCGTTTATCCATGATGACGTTCAGTAGACAACTGGTATGTCAATGCGGATTGACAGCCTTTTATATTCCAACATTCTTCTTCTTACTTACAATATTCTTTGTCTGTTTAATTTGTTGTTGATTGTTGATTGTTGAAACGTGATTCGTTTTCCTTGTTTTCTTGATTTTCTTCTTCATTTAAATTAAAGTTGGTTTGATTGCGGTGTAACTGTCTCCACATCTCTACTTCATGCGGTATCCTATTGAAGATTGAAGTATCTACTGGACCGTATAGGATTGGAACATATGGTTGTCTATCCAATGCATCAATTAAATAATCTTTAATAATTGTACTTGAGAATATTAGCTGTTTTAAATATCTTGTTATAGGACCAGTAGCACAAGTTAAAGCGTAAAACTCTTCTTTTGTCAAATGTATTTTTATATTATATTTAGTTAAATCTCTAAATCGAACTAGTTGTTGACCACGTTGTTTAACAATATCGATTTCAATATTTGATTCGAACAAACCTAGTTTTGTTTTTCTTCCAAACGTATTGTTACTCAAATAGCATTCCAAAAGATGTATATGTTTCATAAAAGATTCCCAAGAAGATTCAGTGAAGGTTACCATTTTAGATCCGTGATTCAAAATAACAGTTGGAGAGTAATCCAATGATTTCATTACTCCAGCAGACACAGTCTTTGTCATACAAGAATAAATAGGATAAAATATTCTAAGAAATACCTCCATTAAGATGTTGGTAGAAACGTTATCTTCAATTTTCCTTTTCTTTGTTTCTTTTTCAACTTCCTCTTCGTCTGTCTTCTTATGTTTAAACTTGAGGAACTCTTCCATTTCCTGTTCAACTTGTCTTTCTATATCCAAACTATTGTCAGCCATAAGCGGTGTAGTTTCTTCATTAGCACTTGATGTAGTAGAACTCATCTTGCGGACGATGTTACCCATACGACAATCAAAGATGAAATGAATTTCCAGCTCTTCTTTCTCGCTTTTATATTTTATACTCGCAGATGACCTAGATATTGTTGATCTTTTGTAAAAACCTTACAAATCGTGCAGATGTTGTATTAATCTTTTTTAAAGTACATTCTTCACAATTCCTGTCAGCGGTGTGTAAGTAACTATTTTGTCATGTAGAATTAAACAGTATGCTGAAGTTCCATCTGGTATTTTATCTTCAAATTCCATTTCAATTTTTATATCTACACTTGAAGATTTCACAGATTCATTTTGTTTTGAACAATCGATTACAACAATTGGAGCTTTTGAATAAAATTCTTCTGGTGATAGTAGTGGTGTATTTGTCTTACCATAATATGACGATTGAAATCTTGCATACATGTCATATAGAATGGAATAACGTTTTTTGTCAAATGAAACATTTAAACTGTCATATGGAAAGAACTGAGAGTTTAGAAAAACTTTGCAATTTTTTATCTTGCAATGGTCAAATTGACCAGCGTGCGCAGTTATAACATCTTTTCGTTTAGTCTGAAAACCGACTATTATGTACCTTGCTCGTTCTAAATAAGTAGAGGTTTTAACAGTCCATGTTTGTCTTTCTGTTTGAGGCAATATGGGGTATTCATGAAATTCCCAACTTCTAAATGGTATTACAATATCACGGTCAGATTTTAATTTTTTCAATAATAATACTCGATGTTCATCTGCCAATCTGACATGTGGTACTCTCCATACAACTTTATCCAATTGAAGTTGCCATTCCAAATCGGCATCTTTTGTTCCACTTGGCGCTTGTATTACATCCTTATTCGTTGAAGATCTGAGCAGTACCAGTTCTTGCTTTACATTTATTATTATTCTCTTGTAATCTTCTGCGAATCCCAAAAGCAATCGTAAAGGCACATTAAAATCAAAGTAACCTTTTGAATTAGGAGTAATAGTGTCTTTATCAGGAGTCACCCATCCAGCCGAGATCAAAGAATTCTTTTCATGGGGTGTTATTGAAGTCAATCCTTTCAAAGTTGTTGATATACCAACTTTTTTTGTTGAATCAACTGTTACTCCAGATATCTCATATCTAATTTCATCAAACAGATATGCCATAGGATTATTTATAAAAGGAACAGTTGAACCAGATTTTCCATCCAATGTTGTTACTCTTCCTTCGATATATAAATAACTTTCACATGGTAATGTGTAGATATCTTGTTGTTGAATGGGAATCCTTATTTCATCATTATTATTTAATTTTGATGAAGTGTAAGGGTTGTGAGTGTGATATTCCTTCTCCCATAGGGTTTCGTCGAATGTCGGTCCTTGCGCTATATCCAGTATATCCATGGTTGGCAAGTTTTAGCCCGATCTTCTGTAGGAAGCGTATGTTGTCCGGTGTTAACTCGTCGAATGTTGAGGAGCTACTGAGCTCCCGACTCTTCCGTTGTGGTTTAAATGATAATCCCATGTTGAATTTATGTTGCTGCTCTGATATGTAACCGTATAGTTATTGTTTCTCCTCTAAAGTCAACACTAATGCCGTCTTGATCCAATATGTTCAGTACGATGTCTGAAATGAAACTGGTGTTTAACGGTAGGTATATCAGGTTTTGTGGCTTCTCAACTATTTTAAAACCAGGAGCTACTGTGGGGTAAAATGTATGTAATATGTGTTGATTTACTCCATCTCTATATGATCCGTGTATAATATTACACGTTACATCAATACTGTTCACCTTTAATATTGTTACTGTTGTATCGCCAGTATAATCATTTCCAGGAGCTAAAATTCCTTTCTTCTTTGAAAATCCGAGCAAATTGCCGATTGAGTGGTCTAAGCTAAAATCTATATAATACTTTGAAGTTATTTCTGCTTTTAATGTATTATTATTACCTTTTATACAAATGTTTTCTTCTCCAAGTTTCTTTTGTAATACTTGGTTTATATCGTCTATTTCATATGCTCCTGTAGATAATGGAATTATTTTTAATTGTGAATAATTTCCTTTTTCATCTTTACTCTCATAATAATGTAGTAAATTATTTTTTCCTTCTGTAACATTGGGAATTGAATTGTATGTAGTCAAATCCAATAATGCTGCTTCCCATAGTTTGTCCGTAGATAAACGTAATGCTGGGAAAAGTGTACTTTTCAATGTTGACGAATTTCCGCTCAGCGACACTGTATACGATGACATCTTAAAGCTGACTGACGCTCTTCGCTAGGAACTCTAAACATAAATGTCCGCATATTTCTGTATTGCTAGGTTGCTCTCTTTTGTAGTTGTAGAATATATTCTTGGAGTCCCGAAAATAATGTTGAAGTTTTTTTGGTGGCGGTAAATTTCCAAAACTATCAAAGTAGTAAACATTTTCTCCAAGTTTTTTATAACATACCCAATGAGTACCTGGTCCATAATTAGAGTCTAAGTTTACTATTCCAGTTTCATTTTTCCACACTCTATTTGGTAATGTATCTTTCATAAAAACTCCTCTGAAGAATGGTATTCTTAAACATTTCACATATTTTGACAATTGATAGTTTGTTAATGCTTCATTTGGAATTATCAATTTATTCTTCTCATTTAATACACACGGTACGGTCTTAAGTAAAGACCCGATCCGTTTTTTACCATTGACCATATGGATGTTTTCTTGACTTTCCTTTTAGGGTTAGTGCGACGTCTTCTTTTGATGTTTCCGCCCCTTTTTGCAGCTTCTTTTTTACTAGGTTTTCTCCCGCGTCGTCTTCCACCACCAAACTTAGCTTTCGTCTTCATGGCTGTTGTCACTGCCCAAGCTGCTGCTTTTTCCGCAATACTGGCGTCACTTGATTTAACCCTTTGCCAAGCTTTTTCCGCTAGCGCTCTATCCGCTATTGATCTATTTGTTGAATCTGCAAACTTGGAATACGCTATATCGTGTTCTTTGCAAGCTTGATCTAATTTATTAATTCCAGGATCTCCTCTTGCCAAACGTTTTGCCAACTTAGTTCCGGGTCCACAATATTGATAGCCTCCGGGCAGATGAAATTCGTATGGTAAAGCGTCTATTGCTCGATTTAGAACAGCACCAACAGGAATCCGTCTTAGAAGGGATAACGCAGCTGATGTTATACCACGTCCTTTCTTGTCGCTGTCTTGACGATGACTGAGAGGTGCGGTCTTCATTATGTTGTCTTATATAACCAGCGTGTTTACTCCACGAGCTGCTTTACATAAATGAATAACTCGTGCGCAATGTTTTATATTTAAATATTTAATTATTCAAATTAATTATATACTGATTTATGATTCTATTTTTAATCCAAGCTTCTCGTTCATCGGGTTGAATCATCACATGACTCGTTGTACTAGCTATATGATTGTGGGTATCGATAAGTAAGTTTCCCACTATTCTTATTAAACAATCTAAAGTTACAGCATCTTTCGGATGTTGAGGATCGTGTAACTGCATAATACGTTTATCATTACACGTGTAAGCGGTCGAATCACTTTTTGACGTTGTTATGACTTGTCCAATAGTAGCAGCATCATTTAAATCTTCTCCTGGTAAAATATTAATTATTTTCTTCATCTTTGCATCATATTTGGTCCCAAAGTGTTTATCCCAAGTTATTGTTTGTCTCAATGTAACACAATCATCATCTTCATAACCAGGATAAATATTTTTTATTCTTCTATTACGACCATCGTATGTACCTAATCTACCACCACTCGCAATTAATGTTTGTACCATCAAAGGTACATCCGAATCTTTTATACCAAATCTTCCATTTGTTATTGTTTTATGTCCTGCATCCCATTCATCATTTTTTCCTTGCATTAAATCAAACTTTTCATTTCCATGTATAAATGTATCTCCTCGCTTTAGCACGGCATCTTCATGTTTTACAAAATTCGATGTTCCCCTTTTTAATTCTTTAGATAGTTGTTCCATAGTAACAGCGTCTTTTGGTTGAGAACCGAACTTTACATTTGACAACACTTTCTCATGACAATCGATTTCATCACCATCTTGTAAAATACAGTTGTCCTTGATGTATTTCAGGTTTACAGCATCGCCGTCTTCCTTTGGGTATCCAATGTCATTTATAATAAATTTATAAAAAGAAAATCCGTGTTGAGTCTTTTCCGGTATAATAGAATGTAAATATTCTTTATTAACTGAATCTTTATCATTTTTTGGATTTGCCACGTTGGTTATTCTATGATTCCCAGCATCATATGTCTGTCCGTCTTTTAAATTATTACCCCATTGCAATTTTAAAGTATTTAAAAGTTCAGATGATAAATACTCTTTAGTAATTGCATCAGAACTGTCAGTTGGTTTACCAACATTAATTATTCTATGTGATTTAACATCATAAGTATTCTTGTTTAATTTCAATGATGTTGAAGTTGCTTCTTTTACTGTTTTAAAATTTGCTCCATCTGTATCTTCTTCTGGGTCTTTAACAAATTTTAGACGTTTGTTACTCATATCATAGTCACCTTCAGGTGTTTGCGGCAATCCACTTCTTTTTCTGTTTTCTCCTCCTTGTACTCCTACCCCGGAGTACCGTCCGAACTTGTCAACGCTCATGATTGAACTGATCCACTGTATGCTCACTGCTCTCTTATATATCCGTGATGATTTATACAATTATTCCACGATTTCGAAGTTCGTCAACTAAAGCCACCCATTCATTATTTAAACCTGTATGACCAGCTTCCATGGCTTCATGTAATAGTCTCATTCTATCAACCAATTTGTTTATATCATTATAGTAAATCACATTTGTATTATATAGGTTTTTCATTAAACCTTTACCAGATGTTGGAGTTTCTCCTTTTTTCTTTTTACCATATTCATCAATAAGTGATAAGTCCATAAGTGATAATGACTTCCTCTTAAGCGGTTTTTTCACAGCAGGTGCAGTTCGTAATGTTGGTAGTTTTTTCAGGGGAAACAATCTTTTTATTACAACTGTATATTTAGTTGCGCGTGTTCTATTTATCATTGAATCTTTGGAGTAATTCTTCTTATGAGCATTAGTATTTTGCAAAATTTCTTTAAAAGTATTTAAATCTTGAAGCGTATATCTTATAGGTATATTTTTGAAAATCAGTTCAAATAATCCTTTTGTTCCTTTATATTTATGCTCACCAATAACAATATCATCATCTTCAGTCAAATGTACTTTTGAATCTCCTATTTTTAATTCATTTCCATCAATTCTCGCACCATATACATGTGACTTGTGTAATTTTGGGTTATTTTTTATTTCATGTAACATTTTCATGATATACTTTCTTCCAAGAGGTCCTTGTTGCAATATATCACTACTTAATTTTGTTAGATTTGGAATTGATTGCTCTGCTTCAGGTATATGTTGTTCTTGTTCTTCTTCTTTTTCAACATTTATTTCTGGTTCTTCTTGTCTTGTTTCTTCTTCTTCTTTTTGAGAAACTTCACTATCACTTGTGTAAGAATCATCATCATCTTCTTCCTTTTTCAAACTCTTTACTTCAAATTTAGAAACAGGTAGCAAAACATCTCCTTCATAATGAGGTTTACCAATAGTTTCTGTTATCTGTTTTAAAGGTTCTGTAATAGGCTTAAATGTAGTCTCCAGGAATTCTTCTCTTTCATTCAAACCCATTCTTAATGCTCGATTTTTAAGTCTAATTGAGTCACTCAGTGATTTTATTTCTTTTAATAGTTTTTCTTGGTTCACCATGTTTACGCTGTGAAGACCAATCTATTACTAAACGTATCATCAATCGTTCAATGGATTAATACAAATTTATCCAACCCTATACGATATCTTCCATTTTTTATAGCTTCTTCTTTCATAATAACAAGAAATCCATATTTTTCAGCCCATGCTTTGCCACACATTTCTTTAAATTTATCAAATGACATGTCTGCATTTACATGATCATTATATATGTGCTTTAAATTTGTTTCATCCTGCTTGAAGATAATAAGTAGATTTGCATTATCTCTTATTAATTGTTTTGGAATTTTACTGTAAGTTTGACCAATATAAATGCTATCAATATTGTAATGTCTTCCCATGGCGAAATAACTTCTAATAGTGTCGTGATTTTCACAAGATACATCATCAAATATAAATATAGAAAATGGTTTAGCCTCATTTGGCTCCATTATAGTTTCACTAGCATTAAACTTGTAAAAATTAACTTCAGGCACACTTGCGAGTACCTTATCCAATAATTGATATTTGGGTTGTTGCAAAGATTTGGAAAAAATGTAAATGTTGTTGAAACGTAATCCTTTAGGATTTGTTATTAAATTAAAAACCACATTCGTCTTTCCACAATTTGACGGTCCAGTTATTAAACATCTTATTGTGTTTGGCAGTAGTTCACCATGTTTTCCATGATTTAACTTGTCGTTGTCAACTGTTAATTCATCAATATTATTAATAAAAAATCGATCCTTTTGTTGCACAATCTCCATCTTGTGTAAAGGTTAAACACGTAATGAGTTCACAAATTACTACACCAAGTCTTTTGTAGGGATCCAAGAGTCTTCACTTTTATCAAATCCCAACCAACGTACTTTAACCTTATCCTTTTTTCTTTGTAAAATTTTTTCAACAAGATATACATCGCCGACTGATGATTTTAACAACTCGTGTCCGTAGAATCCACCTTCGAGTAATTCACCCTTGTTGTCCTTTAAGATGTAAGTTTCAGGTATTGTTGGTTGTACTTTATAGATTGTAAACACTTCATTAGTCCAGTTTGGCAGATATCTTTTACTAAATACTCCTTTGTACTTACTTATACGAACTTTATCATCAACTTTAAATGTTTTAGGCTGCATTTTTTCACGTTTAGGAGTTGTATTATTCCTAATACGTTTTAATACCATCTTAGCATTACCGCTATTTACTTGGTTAGGCTTCATACCAATGGTTCGATGATACTTGTTGTTATATTCTTTTATAAGTTGCGGTAAGATATCATACCAAACATATGATCCTCGTTTGGAAAATGTTTTATACATTGCTCCTTTTAATGTTCTATTGAATCTTTCTATTATTGAAGCTTTAACTTCAGAATTTGTAGAATAATGATTTATTTTATACTTCTTCATTAAAGCTGCAAAGTCTTTGTTAAAATACTCTTTCCCATCATCAGTTTGTAGATGTTTGATGTTGAATTTATTTCTTTGTATAGCCGTTTCCATAGCTTTCGTAACACTTTTACCAGTCTTGTCCTTTAGCGGTAAGGCATCAGCCACTTTAGTAAAACAGTCTATAATCGCTAGAATGTATTTGAATCCTTTATTCAACTTACTATGTGGTATCATTTCAATGAGATCGGCTTGGAAAAGATCATTCATTCCTTTTATAACTGTTCTTCTTCTAGGAAATTTTCTTCTTGCCGGCTTATGAAGTTCGTTTACAATTTTATTTTTTAAGTCTTCCATCTTCAGTTGTGTCTTCCACATCGCTTGTAAAGGTACTAATCTCTAGAATGGTTTATCCTCTTTTATATACGGTTAGGATATAGGTCAAGGCCATTTTACGTTTGTGTAAAAAAGAGGGAACATGACATTGGGCTTGTCATGTCCCCTCTTCTTTACGAAAGGAAAAAGGAAGAAGGTAAAGGACGAAGAAAAGGTTTACTGATCAATAGGGATTAGGGAATAGTGGCCGAATGGCAATGTGTTGATGTTATTTTCAAGAATGTGGCGTTTATCATCCTTATAACTTAATGCCCACTTTGTTTGCTTTACACTATACAGTATATGGTTGTAGCTTCTGATGGTGTTAAATGTTGCGGTTGTTTCCACATTTTCAAATAAACATCTTTTATAATGTTCAAACTGCACTTTCTTCTTTAGATATGAAGTCTTGATGCCTTTGGCTTTCTTCACCACTTGATGTTCATCCTTTTCACTGATGTACAGTTGGAATGAGTACAGTTTGGACATTAAAGCGACAACTTCTTCCATTGGTACACCATTTGTTTCGTCTTTAAACTTGCCCAACACCTTTTTATTTCTATCGTAGTCATAGTTGGGATGATCTTTAGGATAATCTGAAAAGTCAAAGTCAGTAGTATATACAAAAGTACGTAGATCTTCATACATGTCTTCTGTTCTTATCCAATAAATGAAAGCATCTGTATCCATATATGCTATCCCGATGTTTTCTCTTCCATAAAACTTCACCATCTTGTTGTAATGAAAGTCATACATGTGGGTTTTAGAAATATCCAAGATAGACATTCCCACATATAGAGGACGATCCATTGTAACTGAGATTTTGTCCATTGTAACAGCTACAAGATTCTCGTTAATAATTACACTTGTTCCAAAGTTTGGTTTTTGTACTAATTTTTGCAATTTCGCCGGATCGCTAACTAATTTTACATCTTTATGTTTTCTTTTGTTTTCCAATGTTTTGCCAAATATTGAATTATTCATTAATTTGAAAAAGTCCTTTTGAAAAGCGGATGTTGCTGCACTCCTTCTTTTTGTGTTGTTGTCGATGTATGGTTTTAACCAACAAGATTGATTGAATTGTATTGCTCTATTGATTCTTATTATTTTTAATCCCATTTCTATTGCTTGCTGTATTGTCCAATAATGAGCTACATATCTCGACTTGTTGGTTAACGTCATCATTAATTTGGGCCATCTACCAGTTGGAGATATTTCCGTCTTTGGCAATAGTGGTAAATCGTAGTGGTGATCATGCAGCTGTTCAGGATATTGAAAGTCGACGTCCAAAATGTATCCAGTATCTCCGTATTTGGGTATGTCCATTATATTGCCGATCGAATCAGGGTTCGCCCACTTGAAATTACCATATGGAAGAGGATTTGACATAGCCCATCCATATAGGTTATTTGCGTCAAAATAACCTAAGAATGTTGTTGGTTGTGATGTATCAAAGTTTGGGAGATATTTGTTGTTAGCTTTTACATGTCTGGTTACACTTTGCGTCAATCCTCCACGAACACCTGACTCTATCATCAAAACCATATCTATATCTGTAATAAGTTCAAGTCTACAGTTTGTTTCTTTCAACATAGCTTGCCATGCTAGTCCAGGCGATGTATAAGAATGAAGTGGGTCCAATCCATATGCTTCAAAACAGGTATCTCTAAATTCTTCCATTATATCACAAAGTAAAGTCACATCTAATTTCACATAAAAGTCGGAATATTCTCCCAATGTTGTCATTCCTAGTTCATTCCACACTTTACAAGCATGTTGATAGTC
Source organism: Neoaliturus tenellus (assembly GCA_030545055.2). Taxonomy (NCBI): domain Eukaryota; kingdom Metazoa; phylum Arthropoda; class Insecta; order Hemiptera; family Cicadellidae; genus Neoaliturus; species Neoaliturus tenellus. The sequence continues at coordinate 220,616,795 of CM061533.1, forward strand.
CTCTTCACTGATGTCCTCTTCATACAACTTACTCTTGAAGGCTTCTCTTGGCGGAAGTGATGTTTCTTCAAATTTTTCCAAACAATCGATGTAATCATAGGGAAAAACACCTTTGCGGAGAACCAAATCCAATTTATCTCTACTTACAATCTTCATTGTTTCTATAAAATTTTCTTTTTTCAAGTTTTCAGTGAGTTTACTTAAGCTAGATGACATAAAACGGTAAGAGTCCAGAAAACGTAACTTCATATTTCCAACCGTTTTACTAAAACTAATAAACTTTTCAGTGGTTTCCGCTATCACATCAATTTTTCCATCATCTCGTCCCAATTCTGGTATAATAAAATGTGAATCATAACCACTTAGGTTATGCAAAATTACGGGTATGAAGTTGCGAATTTGATAGTTAATATTACATCTGTTACATGCGGCACCTCTATAATATCCTGTTAGATGGTCGTGATCACGTACCTTGTGATTTTCCATAGTATATTCATTTTTACATAAATAACAATTGGTTGAATTTTCATATTGAATCTCTTCTTCTTCATCCATGGGTATCATTGGTACAATATCACTGTACATTCTTTGTACATTTTCTGCTATGGCATATAAGCGGTCAAGAAATATTTTTGAAGCACTTTCCCCACGATATATGACAGGTTTTGATGTTAGATCATATTTATTTAAATGATCTTCTGACAGTGTAGATTTAATTAATAAACAAAAACTGTTAGGATCATGTACTTGATACTTAACACTTTTCTTGGCTCCATCATTATTATTTTCAATAGGAACAAGTGTAGATTCAAAATCTGCATATACAACGATAGGGATACGGTACTGATGAGATATCTTCTCAAATTTTAGCTCAGCCTTATCTGGTGATGGTAACATTATTTTGGCTTCATAGTTGTTGTTACATAGCTTCTGATGTTCTTGTAACCATCCACGGTGTGCATTTCTTTCTTCTTTAAAATTAAAACATCGTTTGCAGATTATTTTTTTATGTTCATGTTTGGATAGTTGTTTACTAACAAGCTTTTCAAATTGTTTAATCCATACATAGTGTGACACATCACCATTCGTAATTAGCAATAAATCCGTGTGATCTGCCAGCTCATTCTTTACAACCTTCAGAGGATATACTTTATTTGAACTATCCAAACCAAACACATTGACAGATGTTCCACAGTTTTGTTTTTCAAATTTTGTAATATCCTTCAATGCTACTGGGTACGACAACCCTTGGAAATTGTACCTATATCTTTGGTTCTCATATTCTTGGCTAGGTCTTTCTGCATGTATAGGTGGTACAAATTTTGACGTCATTGCATATCGAAAACATTCTGTATCTTCATTTTTTACATTTATACACGATTTTGTATCCCGTATTTTCTTTGGCAGCTGAATGTAACTGCTGCCCATTAGCCCATATCCATGTTTGTGAACTCTTAAATCCATGCCCTCAATACTAAACAAACTCCAACCTGATCCTCTCCCTTCATGTTCTTGAATTTTAGTTAAAATTTCATCAAAACTCTTTTCAACTATTGACTCAATATTTGAAGTAGCCATAATTGTCTGGTTTTTTGTTATAAATCCTCTGGGTGACATTTCTTCTTCTACATTAATAAACAACGCTTTTAATAATATGCCAAATTTAATAAAGTTTAATCTTTGTAGTTCTTCTTTTATAGTTTTACTGACAATTTTTCTTGCTTCTTTAAGAAACTGCTCTAATTCCAATTTTTCTTCATTTTGAATTTTGTGATGCATTACTACTCTACCTGCTAAAGCAAATACTTTTACACTCGGTATAGCATTAGATGGTCCTGCTAATGGTTCTTCTTCTTGTTCTTCTTCTTTTTCTTCTTCTTGTTCTTCTTCTTGATGTTCTTCTTGTTGTTCTTCTCCATATAGTTTTAAATCTTCATATTTGGTTTCTGTTACATCTTCATTATTATTATGGGATAACTCTTTGTGTATTTCTAGTAGAATATTATCATGAAAAGTTTCTAAGCAAATTTCACATTGATACATCTTGTTGATGTTTACTCTTTGAAATTTAGCAGCGAAATGAAATGCTTCTCTACTGCTCCATTTTTATAGCCTCCCAGTTGTAGTGGGGGACGGTAAGATTTTTAGTGAGATGTTAAAAATAGTAGGTTAAGACTAAAGCTGAAAAGTAATGATTAAAGCCTATATTTTTTCTTCCAATTGCAAATACTCCACATATACTTCCGCCCATAACCATAACAGATCACTGTTACACCAATATACACCAAAGGTGGGTCTATCATCAACTAAAATTGGAGATGCTATGTTTACTAATCTTTCAATTTCTATCCATGCCATAACTTCAATTACAAACCTTCCTATAAATTTTTATTAAAACAAAATAATTTAATTCTGTCTTTATCACAATATTACTCTTAATTAGAGCTTTCCAATGATGTATCGCTTGCCCTATTCCGGCAAACCGTTCTCAAGTTATAAGAAAATTTGTTAGCACTTGGCTGGCGGGGGGGGGGGGGCGGGGGCGGGGGCGGGGGCGGGGGCGGGGGTGGGGGGGGGCGGGGGGGGGGTTATGCATGAGTGAATTAAGGTCAAGGTCACCAAAAAATAATAATGATCCAAGGTGATGGAGGCGGCCAGAACCGTCTCCACCACCCTGTGTTCCTCAAACACTCCCAATCCCAACCCAAAAAGTTACGTCTTGCTAGGGATCCCGATTTTTGGCCGCCCGCACGCACGTGGCGATCCAGTTGGTAGTCTGTGATACGGGCGGCCAGCCTCGGGCCTGGGCACTGGACTTGACCATTCCAATTTTACAATGGGGACTCTGGAACAGGTAATGCAAGACGCAACTCTAACCTCCCACCCTTAATCTAAACCCACCCAATCATATTTTTGCCTGACCAAAATTAAAAACAAAAATCAAAAACAATAAAAATATGCGCTACCTAAGGCACAACGCGCATGTCCCACCCATATTTAATGAAGTTCAATCGAACTTCTTAAAGTTACATTTAAATTTAAATTTAATCTACCCATCCTAACAGCTAGCTGTGAAATGTAAAAAATTATTAGTACACAGATAAACAAACACAGACATAGATACACACACACACACACACACACACACACACACACACACACACAGCATAAACCAATACTTAAAATTAAAAACACATTTTTTAAACATAAATAATACCATAACACACCTTAATGCTAACATCGCAATGCGCAAGTTAAACCTTAAAACTAACACATCTTAAGACTAAAACCAAATAACACTTTACATAAAACCATAGACACACACACACACACACACACACAACTAATATTAAATAATAATAGCCTAACAACAAGAGTAACTCAAATATATATCGGCCGCTTATACATTTGAGTTGCCCTCTGAGTTCGGAACAACCATCGCGTCCGACGAATTGTTCCGAACTAACTCAGCAATAGTCGCCAAAGAGGTTCTCGGCTCACAAAGTGGTGGGGGCCTGGAGGGGTTTGAGGGGCGCGGAACTTTCCAGTAAGGTCAGTGGAAAATCCCCAACGGATGTACTTTGTTACATGTGGGTCGCCCCTAACGCAGGTGGAGCCTTGTGCCTCTTAATTAGCATTAGATAACATCTAATTACATCCGCTGACAAGTACATCCGCTGACAGCTACATGCGCAGCTTTCCCCGTCGCGTGCGTGACAGCATAACTATCGCAGTTTGTTATCTGCCCTCTTCCGCCGCTTAATTATAGTTCCAACGGAAATTAATCGCCGGTACACGCAGCCTGTGGGAGGGGGCGGGGGCGGGGGCGGGGGGGGGGGGGGCTTCCGGTTTCCGGTCCGGTCGGGGGGGGGGGGTCATGCATGAGTAACCATCCGCATGTATATAAACGACGGGAAGCTCGCGCGCATCCCATATAGGGAGCTGACACCCCAACGGTAAACAACCAATCCGTGAGTTCATACCACATAGTACTTTAACACACTATTTATTTTAACATTTTTATTATTTTTACACTATTTCTTAACACTACATCAGTTATTTTATATATCTTAATTTTATTTTCGTGTCGAGTTTTTTTTTTTAACTAAAATATGCTAATTAACATCGTGTGCAGGAAACTGACACTGATTAATTGCAGGTTCCATTCTTACACACCTGTTTCCTCCTTAATATGCAAATTACTCTCTTACTTTAACAACACTTAAACTCTAACCGCTACTTCTCGGTCATATTAATATAATTAGTGCTACACTACGGGATTTACCTGTGCAATAGTGCACGCTATGTTTCCTGCACGTCTGCAGGTAATACACCTTACAATCATATACTTATTGCTACATTACACAAGACATTTCTTGCACACCTGCAGGTAATACACTTGCTGACCGTCTACTATTATAATTATTGCTACAGTACGAGAGACATTTCTTGCACACCTGCAGCTTATACACTTTACAACCGTTTAATATTAAAATTATTGCTATACTACAATGGTTACCTGTTCAATCACAGTTGTGGTCCCCCCACTTGATTATCCACAGAGCAATACTTGCAATCCTACAACTGAATAATTAATTAACTTCCGCGATCACCAGTACTTTTTTAACTATCCGTCTCTTCCTCTGACTCTTGTGACCGTAGCCGCAGCCGACTGACAAATAACCGAGCTCTCCCGAACCTCGCTCTTTTATGCGGTTTTCTCGGGGAGGGGGTTGGAGGGGCGTCGCACGTGACTCATCGATCGCATAAAAAGGGGGGTTGCTGCCGCGCGCGCGCCATTTCGGTGGCGGAATCGGTCGGGTGAGGAACTATCCGTAAGTCTCTGGCGCTTTTACAACTAACGCTTGTTACTCTAAAATGTGTTTGCACTTAATATGCTAATTAGTCTCTATATTTATGCACGGGACATTTCCTGCACACCTGCAGGTGATGCACCTTACAACGGTCTACTATTATACTTGTTGCTACAATACAAGATTTATAAAAGGTTAGATACCTGCAGTCTGCCGAGTGATTCTGTGGTAATCTTGAAGACTACGCGTTTCGACGGATCAATCCATCATCTTCAGGTCCGCACAAAACTTAAAAAATTCAACACATTCTTGATGGTCACGTCAAAGTTTAAAAAACAAACACAAAACAAACAAAGACGACATTTAACAAAAGTTCACATGTAGGCCTACTTTAAAACATTTATAACTTGATACGCGCATGTCGTGTGCCGAGTCTCGACTGGAGGTTGGCGGGTGCTATCAGTTGAACTTTGACCTCAGCTACACCTATTGACGCTGTTGCTCCCTGTCCACTTTAATCATTGTTTCAAACAATATGTTTAACTGAAGTGTACTACGGTCATTTAATAAATCATTTGGGCGGGTTTTTGTGGCTTTATATATTTCATATTGCTCCAGAGCTGTCATGGTCCGTCCTTTATTACAGATATGTAAAGGTTTAAGATTTGTTTCTAGGTTTGTGTAATTATGGTTGGAGGCTACAAGGTGTTCAGCAAAATTGGACTTTTGTACATTGACAGGTCTGGGGAGATGTTCTTTAAACCTCTTCTCGAAGGAACGCCCAGTTTGGCCGATATAAAACTTATTGCAATCATTGCAAGTTAATTCATAAACTCCTGTTTTTTTGGTCGGATCAATTTTATTCTGATTTTTGTTTAAAAGTTTCACTAATTTGTTTGATGTTTTGAAAGCTACAATTTTGCCATGTTTTTTCATTTCATTTTTTAGGGTCAAAGGTAATTTCTCGCCAAACTCTGTAGATATATATTCCGGGGTTTCTTTATGGTTGTTAGTAATAGGATTAACATATAATTTCTTGCGATGTTTCCTTATCAGACTATCAATAATTTCAGGACTGTAACCATTGGATACTGCTATGTGTTTCAGTATGTTTTTCTCAGTGTTATAATCTTCTGGGCTTAGTGGTACGGTTAATAAACGATTAACAAAGCTGTTGTAAGCAGCTAGCTTTTGAGCCATTGGGTGGTGGGATGTAGCGTTTATTGTTGTATCTGTTGCCGTGGGTTTCCTGTAAATTTTGAAAGAGAAGCTGCTGTTGGTTTTCATCAGTGTAAGATCAAGAAAGTTGAGGCTGTTGCTTTGTTCCAGTTCCAATGTAAATTTCAGCTTTGGATGTATGTTATTAATAAAATTGTTGAACAACTGAATCTGCCTGTGGTTTCCATCGTATAAAATAACAATGTCATCAACATATCTATAGTAAAATGCAATTTTGTTTCTGTAACGATTATTTTCTGTCCATATGTGTTTGTTTTCAAATCGTTGAGGAAAATTTCTGCTAAAATACCTGACAAAGGTGAGCCCATGGCTAGCCCCTCACTTTGACTGTAAAACTCATTGTTAAAATTAAAATAGTTTCGTTTCAATACAATTTCTAACAAAACCATTAGTTCATTACGTTCATTTTCGTTCATGCTAGAATGCTGCTTCAAATTATCCATTAAAATTTCTAGAGTTTCCTTAACGGGTACATTCGTATACAGGTTTGTAATATCTAATGAAGCCAAACTGTGTCTTGGGTTCAAGTTTGTATTCTTTATATTCTCTATTAATTCTAAACTATTTTTCAGACTATGACTGTTCACTAATTTGATTTCATTTTTAATAATTCGCTCAAGTTTCTTGGCCAATTTATATGCTGGGGCTGGCATGTAATTAACCAATGGTCTTATGGGTTTGTTGTCCTTATGGAGTTTAGGTAGTCCTCTTAATGGTGGAGCTTGTGGGTTGATTTGTTTCAAATACCTAATCTCATGTTCTGTTAGTAAATGTTTACAATTTGAAATAGCCTTATTGATTTCTTTAGTGTAAGCGATAGTCGGATCTTTTGACAACTTTTCAATTTTGTTTTTGTTTATAAATTCTAGAACTTTTTGAGTGTAATCTGTCAAATTCATTATCACTATACTATTTCCTTTGTCTGCTTTAGTTATGTACAAACTGTTGCTAACTACTTTTTCCTGGATTTGCTTTAGAGTTTTAAGTTCATTAGTGTGGTTATTATACTTTCTGGGATATTTCAACAATCGTTTCAGTTTGTTATTAATCATGACTCGAGCCGTATTTTGTTCATTAGGATCACTAATAGTTTGAATTGCTGCTTCAGCGTTAATGACCTCATTAAAAATGCTTTTGGATCCTCTGCGCAGTATCCAATGGTTACAGTCCTGAAATTATTGATAGTCTGATAAGGAAACATCGCAAGAAATTATATGTTAATCCTATTACTAACAACCATAAAGAAACCCCGGAATATATATCTACAGAGTTTGGCGAGAAATTACCTTTGACCCTAAAAAATGAAATGAAAAAACATGGCAAAATTGTAGCTTTCAAAACATCAAACAAATTAGTGAAACTTTTAAACAAAAATCAGAATAAAATTGATCCGACCAAAAAAACAGGAGTTTATGAATTAACTTGCAATGATTGCAATAAGTTTTATATCGGCCAAACTGGGCGTTCCTTCGAGAAGAGGTTTAAAGAACATCTCCCCAGACCTGTCAATGTACAAAAGTCCAATTTTGCTGAACACCTTGTAGCCTCCAACCATAATTACACAAACCTAGAAACAAATCTTAAACCTTTACATATCTGTAATAAAGGACGGACCATGACAGCTCTGGAGCAATATGAAATATATAAAGCCACAAAAACCCGCCCAAATGATTTATTAAATGACCGTAGTACACTTCAGTTAAACATATTGTTTGAAACAATGATTAAAGTGGACAGGGAGCAACAGCGTCAATAGGTGTAGCTGAGGTCAAAGTTCAACTGATAGCACCCGCCAACCTCCAGTCGAGACTCGGCACACGACATGCGCGTATCAAGTTATAAATGTTTTAAAGTAGGCCTACATGTGAACTTTTGTTAAATGTCGTCTTTGTTTGTTTTGTGTTTGTTTTTTAAACTTTGACGTGACCATCAAGAATGTGTTGAATTTTTTAAGTTTTGTGCGGACCTGAAGATGATGGATTGATCCGTCGAAACGCGTAGTCTTCAAGATTACCACAGAATCACTCGGCAGACTGCAGGTATCTAACCTTTTATATTCGTCTAAGTGATTCAGTAAAAACAACTCAACATGAAGATACAAGATTTACCTGTCCAATTGGCAATTGTGATCCCACTTAGTCGTGCACGGGATATTTCTTGCACATTAGCAGGTCATACACTTTACAACCGTCTAATTTTATAGTTATTGCTACAGTACAAGATTTACCTGTACAATTAACAATTCTATTCCTACTTATTCGTGCACGGAACATTACTTGCAATCCTGCACCTGAATAATTAATTAACTTCTGCGGCTACCAGTACTTTTCTTTGCCTATATGTTTCCCCCTGCTACAACCTTTCGCGGCGCCGCCCGACAAATAACTGAGCTCTCCGAAGTTCTGTTCTTTTATGTCATCCTCTCAGGGGGAGGGGTTGGGGGGGGGGGCCACACAACCCCCCATAAAACGGGCATCGGTACCGCGCGCGCGTCATTATAGTGGCGATAGGGCAACAGTGAACAACTATCCGCAAGTCTCTAACACCTAGTCTAACACTTTTTTTTTTACTTACGCTTTTTTACTCTAACATATGTTTGCACTTATTATGCTAATTAGTCTCTATATATTCAGACACACTCGCGGGCGCCGGTCATATACTCGCCGATTGTCGGAGAGTACACATCTCCCCTCCGTGTATTATCATGGCTTCGCACTCTTTACAACTAAAACTTTTACGCACAAAACATATTTTACAGAAACAATCTAACTCCACAGTTTCTAAACCGCGTACTACATTGGCTAAGCTTAAGAAATACTACAGTTTTCACCCGTTGTACTTTGCAAAACCTGGCCTGTGCAACACTGCATACTGTACTGATACTGTTTTGCACGCTGTCTTAACTGACATGCTGCAGTATCAACATTTCAATCTTGTTACACCTATTGACGACGCTGTCCAATTATTCTTATTCACTATATTACCGGGTTTATATGATCGTTCTTCCTTGGACACATGTCTCATTCTACTATATCGACTCGCACTGTAAACACCTAGGAGCTCTCCTATCATGCAACTATTATTTTAATTAATTTTAAAAATAAACGAAAACCTCCCGCGGCCCGGCGCCGCCCCACCCCCCTCCCCACCGAGCCCCTGCGGCTCCCACTTTTTAAAACTCCCTCCGAATGACCTTGACCCACTTCCCAAACCCATCCATCACTGTCACCCCCACCCCCAATTACTACCCACACCTGCCAGTTCGAACCGCATGACCTTGACTTGTCCCAGCACCGGCAAAACCACACTACTGTAAATACGTGTT